>PVIC010000209.1:133528-147392 GCA_004025085.1 Thryonomys swinderianus
CCAGCGTCGCCCTCGGGTCTCTCCCCAGGACCCCCAGTGCCCTGCCCCCCCTCCCCCACCCCCACCCCCGGCGACGGCGGCGACTTTGACACCCGTGAGAAGTGTTCTGTGGTGACACGGCGGTGCGGTCTGGAGCGCGTTACGATGCTGTGTCTCAAGCACGAGATCGTTCGGCCAGTTCTCAGAGGAAAGGCAGAGAGAACCCAGCCTTGGAGCGCACTGCCACCTCCTGGAAAACCCTCCCCGCGCGGTGCCTGCCGTCCTGCCTCCTCTGTGCCACCAACCGGAAAGCAAGGACTTGGGCATCGTGCTCTTCTATCTTCAGAATCAAAGATCTGGGCACGCAGAGCCCTTCAGATGGGACTGAACCAATTCCTGAAGGAAATGAAAAGGTGTTGCTTTGTCATCTTAATTAAAAACAAATAACTAGGCCAGGGAGACCACTGGTGTGGAGAGCTCTGATCATTACTCCTGCCTTCTGCTCCCGAGGCTGGTAGCAGACGCTGCTTACGGTAAATGAGGGCCTGGCACCAGTAGGCTCCTGCCCCTGGGATCCCTGGAAGAGGCGCCAACCTTATTTACACCGTGAAGGACTAGACGGCGGACATGAAGCAGAAGCTGCGTGTGCAGGCCGAGGCCCGGAGTGAAGACAGCCCTGAGTTCTTAGGCTTTTCTTTATAGCAATCATGCATTGAGAGTCCGCCTTCCAAGCGAGTTGCAAAATTCTAAGGGAACATTAAAGACATTGAAGATACAGCTAGGTTTCTATTTAAACTCAGCTTCAGAAGCCCAGTATGTACAACTCAGTCTTTTTTTTTTTTTTTTTTTTTTTTTTTGAGACAGGGTCTCGCTTTGTAGTTCAGGCTGGCTCTGAACTCACTATGTAGCACAGGCGAGCCTCGAACTCAGCAGTCCTCGGGAGTGCTGGGATGACAGGCGTGAGCCACCACACCCGGCACTGTGGTATGTGGTACTGATTGCTGGTGGGTGTGAGTCTCCATGCCCAGCATTGTATGTGGTTACCGGGGATTGAACTCAGGACCTTGCGCTTGCGAGGCAGGCGCTGGAACCACTGAGCTAACCCTCCGGCCCTACAACTCAGTCTTTGAGGCTCATCTCTACTGGCTGGAGCAGCTTAGTTGTCAGGTTGGACCAGAGGAAAAAAAAAAAGATTTGGGAAGATAGCAGGTTTATTATCACGAACAAAGGATGGGATGAATGATTTCTTTACAGTTTCCTTAGAAATTTACTAGCTATATAAACTCAGAATGTTCTCATATACCCAGTTAATTTCAGCTGAATAGTCGAATTGCTTAAATTCAACTAATATCTCTAAAGTGGTAGTTTTCATCTTTGGAAGGGAGCTGTAGACTGAAGAATATCTTAAAAATCTGAAAATTTGTGTTATTTCCCTGGAAAAATTCATACACATTTTTTCTATTATCTAGAAAAGTCTGTGGAACCCACTACCACCTTGTCAAAATCAAAGTGATCTCAGTAGCATTTTATTAAATATGGGCTTTGATGCCCTTTGGAAATCCCAGGTTTAAGTTTTTGGGATCCTCATTATTTTGGGACAGAGAGCCTATAGGAATATTTGCAAATGAGTAGAGAGCTCTGGCTTAGGCATTTATAAGAATGGCTGAGGTATTTCCACTTCTTTCCCATTCTGTGGTCTCATGTGAAAAATAGGTTTACGTGTTCATTCCACAAAAATCCTGAACTTTCAGAGGCATATATCTGAATGGCTCTGATAACACCTGGCTTCAGCCTGGCTGCAGGAAAACAAAGCTGAACCAGGGTTCTGCCATGGCACCTGCTTGGATGTGTCCTTTGTGTTCACCCTTGGAGAGAAATCCCAATGAAAGAGATTTTGGAACACAGCCTCCTGCATGGCGGGTGGATCAAACACTATCTTTTCTAACATTCTCATGGTGGTTGCCCCACAATCCAGGCACAAAAACGTGAGATGGCACCAAGTGTGACATGATTTGTAAAAGCCACATCAAAACCATACCAAACATTGGCAGTCGGGATTTATTCCAGTGTTGAAAAGTTTTTACTTTTGGAAGCAGGTTTCTAACTAAATGTTCTCATCTTTGGTTCTTTGTCTGCATGTTTATGTCAGCTCCTGGAGGGAAGCTTTCTGCCTTCCCTTCCTAATCTGTTGACAGTGACCATTGGTCACACATACATTTTCTGTTTTGAGTTTCTGAAGAAGCAGTCATCCTTCAGCTTCTCTTCTTCCTGGGCCAGCTCAGCAGGTCCTTGGGAATTCTTTCTCGATTCTCCATCTGAAAGCAATAGAGACAGTTTGATATTTGTTTTAATATTTTTCACTACTTCTTTTATGTTTCCCTTATTTACACCTCATCTATCTCCTCTTCACAAATGGAAAACTGAGGTATACATAGATGAAGATAATGAATATAGATTCCCAGTGCCTCATAATGATAACAGATGAGGTCCAATGGGTTCTTGTGTATCAGTCACCATGCTGGGCTCTCTCCTCCAAAACCGTACTAAAAAGATACAGTTATGTAGCTTTGTTTTCTAGTTGGGAAGCTGAAAGAGGTTTAGTTAGCTAACCTTGCTATAATGCTGTAAAGTGAAGGCCACAGATTCACAGAGGCTACAGCAGAAGCATGGATTTAGGTTACACCTCTGGGTTTCCCAGAAGCCAGCAGCCACACTAAGTTGGATTCAGCTTGAGAGGCTTCAGTGCACATGTCTTTTATCCTTCTTGGACCAGTGGGCCAGCAAGATGGGTTCTGCCCATGGCCACAGTAGAGACAAAAGCCTCAAAGTCGAACATATGAGACCACCTAGGCCTCAGGCTCAGAACTAACATAGAGAGTTCCTCCAGCATCAGATACTAACCACAGCAGGTTGCACGGATGAGGAAGTACACACTGTACACACTGCTTCCGACAAGAAATGGCACAGTAGATGGAGGGAAAGATGAGGGACTAGTATCCAGAGTAGCTAAAGCATAGGGTTGGACTTGGAACAGTGCCGTCTGGCTCTAAAATCCAAGTTCATAATAACTATGTCACATCAGTGGAGGCTTAACAAAGGGCCATTTTTGTATCTCTTGTTTTTTAAAACTTTTAAATTAAATTGTCATGTATAATCAATACATTGATCATGTGGAATTGGTATGTAGACGGATCACATCTTGGTCCTTTTCACTTCTTCTAACCTCCCTCCTATCTCCCTTCACCGCCAGATCCCCTTCCTATCTCTTAGCAAATCTATCTCAAGGGCCACCACTGTCACCTTACCAATTCAGTTAGATAATTGTAGACCAATAAATGAGAGTGGGTGAGAAAAGAAATGGTGGAAGAGTAAGAAATGGGATGCAAAAGGGTGTTGGGAACGTTCTTGTTTCGGAGAAATAATTGGAAGGTCAAAACTGATCAGGCCTTCCTGCAGACAGACTTTGGACTTAACTATGTTGCAAAAGAATCCTGTTTGGGAGGAATAATTGGAACGCCCTTCCTGGCTGCCTAGACTTTGCGCTCAGCTCACCTTCACCTTGGATAACAACAAGGACTTTGGTCGTCCCACATGCTGTGATTCTTCAAGGTGGAACTGCTCCATTACAGTGTTTACCCTGCCTTCTGAGTCTTTGTTACATTTTTGTTACTGGAGAGGTGCTGAATAAAAGTCATGGCAGGCTGCAGCCTGGGGTCTTTTGCTACCCAGAGTAACATGGATCAGGCCCAAGCTCAGTTTCTCTAAGTCTCATATTATTGTGCTGTGTGCCGTCAACTCACAGGAGACTAGAACCTAAAAACAAAAGGGAACATAGCTACAGTTATATTAACTCACAATTGCACAGTGTTGACTCCTTGCAGAGTACTTGCTATAGTTCACTTCATTTCAGGGCAAATGAACAAGATTCCCCATTCACATCCTGAGGCATCTACGTGGACATGTGTCATGTGTTTTCAGACACATAATCGTTTTTAAGTAGTTATTGAGGAAGCATACTCACTTCAGGATTGTGCCTAACCTCAGATGTCAGGACACTGCTCTGTTGGAAAAAGTGACAGACTAGAAACATGGTGTCTGATCCCAAGAGGAGGATCAAGAGAGCAAAGCTACCTCTGAGGGAGCAAGGATGTCTTCATATGATCTTTGAGGACAAACGGGATTGCAACAAAACAGCAAAGGTGAACAGAGTAGGTAACTAAACACAGAAAAATTTCAGCCTTAAGAGGAGACAGTTCTTTTCTGTAATGTTGCAGACAGAATTTCCTTGAACAGTGACTTTTGTCAAGATCAGTTATCAAATGTCATCCTCTGGCAGGAAGCCAGTAAGAAGAGGTCATTGAAGAAATGAAGTGATCAACTCTCCAGCATCCAGTACCTCCCTCTACAATGTATGAAGTTCTCTCATTCTCCTCTCTTCTAGAAGTGATTATGTGGATAATGATTCTACTCTCCCTGTCCTTTTTCTCCTAAGCAGAAATAGTATGAAAGCACCTACTGATAACTTGTTCTTGGCTCCTTAGTGTGTACGTGTGTGTGTGCATGCATGCGTACATGCTTCATGGCTGCAATACAGAAACCTATCTTACAGAGAAATGGAAAGACTGCTCATGAGAAACTGCAGTGGCCACGGGACCAGCCAAAGAAGAAGGTTAACAACAGAAGGTTCTAAGGTCTTATGTGGGAAAGAAGACAAGCCTTCTTTTCCAAGTGACACCAGTGAGGGTGGGTTTAAGTGTGAATGCAGAGATCCAGCAGGCAGGCAACATGGGGAGGACCACTGTGGCACTGTGGGAAGATTCCTGCATCTGCACCTGGCTGTCTCCTCTCCCCAGCCCTCCAGCCCAAGTGTCTTTCCTGAGAGGTGAACTGCTCATTAATGAAACCCTTGTGAGACACCTTTGAGATTCCAAAGGGCAGAGTGCCTGGAATACTGGGACTATTTGGCCATTGCCTGTCTTAGGCACTCTTTCATTATACGGAACCCACAATTCAAAGGAGAGGTTTAATTTGGCTCATGTTCAGGAGTTCAGTCCATGGTAGGCTGGCTCAGGTGCAGCACTAATGGCATGGTAGGAGGATCTGGTAGAGAGGAGCTACTTACATCATGTTGGCCAGAAAGCAGAGAGAAGCAGGGGGGTGCACCCTTCTAGGTCACACATCCTTGGGGACCCAACTTCTGTGACCAGGCCCCACCTCCTAAAAGCAAGTTAGCTGTAGTATCCCCAGGGTCCAATACCCCTCCAAAAGACATCCCTAGGAACTCATGAGTCATTATGGTGATGCCCTTGATCTAAACTATAACACATCAGACCTAGGCAAGGCATGTCAGCATAGGGGAGGCACCTCCTGTGTGCCTGTCTTTTTACTGTTACTTTGTGGGGAGAGCTCTCTTCCTGTATTGCAGCATTTCCCACAAGAGCTGGGGCTGTGGCAACAAGAATTATAGTAAGTTTTAGCTCCTAGTATTTACTGAGCATTTATTCTGTGGTTAGGGGATAGTTCAGAATGCAAAAGTGACTTTGTCCTGGAAAATCAACTTCATTCAAAGAAGTTTACAGGCATTAATTTATTTGGCCTCCCTCATCCCAAAACAATTAAAGGAAGGTCCTCTTGTTACCTCCAGTTTATCAATGAGGCAGCCGTAACACAGTTCTAGCAAGATATCTGCCACAGCCATGGACAGATTGAATGGAGCTTTGAACCTAGACACGATACACACTATACCTTCAAAATTTTTGTTGTTTGACACATCCCAGTAGTGTGTTTCACGTGAAACCTAAGGCTGGTCTATGAAAATAGTTCCCTGAAGAATTTGAGCATGTACACATACATGCTTAGTTCTTATAATTAAGTAGCTCTGTGAGTAGACAACTTTGGCTTTACTTTGGGGGAACCTAATTTTGGATGTGTGCCCATCACACACTTGAGAAATAAATTTTACCAGTCAGTGCTCTTTAGAGAAACAGACTTAACATAGGACATATAAATATGTAAGGATTTACAAGGTAAATTTATGATGGCTCTCTGCAGAGTCAGATGTGGAAGAGTACAAAAGGGCTGTCTGCGTGCTTGAGATCCAAAGGATCATTCGAAGGCTGAAGGCCTGAAACTCACTGTGATATCCCGCTCAGGTCTGTATCAAGAGGTTGAAGGGTGTATAACGGAAGACTGGAAGAAGTGTGCTGGAAGCCAAGAGACATTTTCCAAGGGAAAGGTAAAGATGGAACTCCTGTGACGAAACAGAAGTGAGCCTTCCTTCTTTCCCCTTCTATCCCATTCAAGGTATAAGACTATTGATTAGTGCTGCTCATACCAGGGTGGGTCTTCTGTCTTCAGAAAATCCCGTCAGCCATACCCAAAACTAGGCTGATCCAATTTAATTGTTTCTTACTGAACTAGGTGTACTCAGTTAACTGTCACATGAATTATTTTCCCTTTTGGGGGCACATGATACCCTGAACCTACTAGTGTGGATCCTGAGTCCTGTGGAAAGGCCTTGTACTTTTCCTGGTAGTGGGCACCAGTGGCTCCACCCAACCTCTGGGTAAGACCCACAGCCCCCAAAATGTCAGATAATGGTTCAATTGTGCAGCTCTACCTACAGCCCTCAGCTGTGGCTTTTTGACTAATCAGTAATTTCTCACTTATTCCCCACAATATGAACACTCTAATTTCATTTTCTGTCTCAGTCTCTGTGGTTAGGGGAGCTGGTTTATTTGTGGGCGAGTGTTTTGACCTGGACAGTTGCATATTCCAACTTCTTAACCCCCGAGGTCCAGTAAGTTCCACTTTGAGAATCTTATCAGGTTTTTGTTTCTTCCCAATACTGAGGATTGAACTCAGGATCCTTCATTTGCAAGGCAGGCATGGCGACAGTGAGCTAAATCCCCAGCCCTGAGAATTTTATTCAAACTACTGGGAAGGAGTCATTTTTTACTCCAAGATAATATAGAAGATGGGAACAAGGCCTTGGTGAAGGGGGGGTTATCACTTTGCCCTCACATAGGAAAAGTCTGTTTTCATGGAAAAGTTCATGTCCCAGCCAAAAATCTGTTTTAACAAGCATTCCACATGTGACATATATTCTAAAAGAGTGCTACCTAAACTTCCAACACCATCAAGTGACTAGAGATTTGTGTTCATAGAAAGCTCTGTTTCCAAGATTTTTAATGTTTAGCAAGCTCGTACCTGAGACTGATGCTAGAGATCCATGGACAATGTTTTGAGTAGAAAGTCTTACCTCAAGACTGCATGGAAATTTGGGGGAGGAAATTGAGGAGGGAACCCCAGATCCACTATCCAAATCAGGGAGGATAGTTCTGTTTTTATCCAACACACACACACACACATATGTATATATGTATATATGTATATATATGTATACATATGTATATATGTATACATATGTAGATATGTGTATGTATGTATATGTATGTATATCAAGCTTCCAGGTGACTTTTTATTTTATTTGAAATAAGAATCCTTCTGCAAAACAAATCTTTTAAGCAACAGCCTTAGAGAAAATAGTCAACCTTTAAAGTGATAGACTTGCAAACCTAATTATAAAGTAAATGTCATAGGGTAAATTAGCGTATGTGCAAGAGGAAACTGGGAGAAATTATAGTTTTAAACTTTTAGAAAGCTTTTACCAAATTCCCATATTGACTGAGGTTTTAAATCGAGGTACTGGAGGTTGCTTGTGACTGGATACTTGATTCTGAGAAGGAAAACCAAGTCTGTTTCCACCGGGGGTGTATTTTGACATTTCGGCATGCTTCCTATCTGAAACCCAGTGGTTTCTCCTTTCCAGTTCTGCTTCCCTTCCGGCTCCCATGGGTCTGTGAGTCCATCATCAGCATTATGACACCCTGTCAGGTAGAGATGAAACAAGGATGACTGAAGATCTGCTCTCGTGATCCTGTAGTACCGCTCCCACTCTAATCAACCACTCTCACTCATGTCAGCCCTCCCTTTTTCTGCATATCCTTATTCAAATGAGTTCGGGATGGAATCTTTCTATTCAGTTTTGGTCTTACGCAATTTATGCGTGCACAGAATATGTATTTCTTTGACCTCATATTTCTCTTCCAGTGACCACATTGTAGTTTACCATCCAGACTGATCTTCATCCATGCCCCACCAGCCCTGCGCTGAAAGTGGGTGCCCTCTAAAGCCTACAAGCTCCACACCCCTGTCTGGCAGTGAAGAGTTTGAGCCACCTAAACTTAACCTGTCTCTCTGCCATCTCAGGATTGTCTTCATAGTATCCTAAATTTGTATGATTACAAACCCATAAATTCACTGTTCTTTGTCTCTTCTGTATTTCTGTGGTTGCTTTTATACCATCTATATAGAAAGGAAAAACATTGTCACCTGTGACTGGAAGTATTATCTTGGAATCAATTTACACAAATCTTATTTTAAAACCAAGAAAGACATCTTGAAGATATCCACCATTAAAATTCATTGGAGCGCCGGGCATGGTGGCTCATGCCTGTAATCCCAGCACTCGAGAGGCAGAGGCAGGAGGATTGCTGAGTTCAAGGCTTGCCTGGACTACATAGTGAGCTGAGGGCCAGCCTGAACTACAAAGTGAGACCCTGTCTCAAAAAAGAAAAGAAAAAAAAAACTCATTGGAGCTTTACTTTATTTATTTATTATTTTAAATGAATGAATTCTTAGAAAAAATAAAATTCCTTTTTTGGAGTAGCTAAAACTGCAATCTCAATTACAGCAGAGTGAAAAAACTGTATTAAGGGGCAATTATTTTCTCATCAATCCTTATCATAATGCCAACTACTTCAAAATTTACAAGTCCAGGAAGGCTAATTTGTTTTTACTATGCCTTTCATAAAAGGCCTAAGCAGAAGTTCATGTTTTCACAGAAAGGAAATTCTTCATAATCTAGAATGATAACAACTTCAATGGAGGGACTTTTTTTCTTTTTTCTGGTACTGAGGATCAAATGCAGGCCCTTGTGCTTCTAAGGCATGAGTGGTGCCACTGAGCTGCCTTTCCAGCCCCAGGAATAATTTTTTATACAATATTCAGAATCCCCAGGTATATGCTAAGTATTGAATAATAGTAATATTTGTATTAAAGATCATTGTAAGAAATTATGTATGTCTTTTCATAATTGCATCCTAAAAAGTGAAACATCTAGGAATGAGTTGAACAAAGGAGTTAAAATACCTCTACTTTGAAAATTACAGCATTCTGAAAAAGGAGATTGAAGAGGATACCAGAAAATGGAAAGACATCCCTTGTTCCTGGGTAGGAAGAACCAATATCATCAAAATGGCTATACTCCCACAACTACTATATAGACTCAATGCCATCCCAATTGAAATCTCAACAGCATATCTCACAGATCTAGAAAAAACAATCCTAAAATTCATCTGGAACCACAAAAAACTGAGAATAGCAAAAGCAATTCTAGGCAACAAGGACATGGCAGCGGGTATCACAATCCCCAATTTGAAACTATACTGCAAAGCCACTGCAATAAAAGCAGCATGGCACTGGCAAAGTAACAGACCTAAGGCTCAGTGGAACAGATTAGAAGATCCAGAAACAATTCCAAATATACTAAGTCTTCTTATCTTTGACAAAGGAGCCAAATAGCCTCTTTAACAAGTGATGCTGTAAAAACCAGGCTTCAACCTGCCAAAGACTAAAGCTAGATTTATCACTTTCACCATGCACTGAACTAAAATCAAATTGGATTAGAACCCTAAATATTAAAACAGAAACACTAAACCTTCTGCAAAACAGGTTAGGTAGAACTCTTGAACACACTGGATTAGGGAAAGACTTTATGAACAAAACCTCTATAGCACAAGAATTAGAAGGACTTCATCCCATTGAAAAACGTTTGCACAGCAAGAGAAACCACCAACAGAGCAAAAAGACAACCAACAGTATGGGCAAAAATTTTACCAGCTGTTTCTCAGACAAAGGGCTACTATCTAGAATATACATAAAAAGAGTTTTAAAATATCAGCCCCACCCTCAATTTAAAGATCCAATTCAAAAATGGGCATCTGAAATGAATAGATGCTTTTCAGAGAAAGAAGTAAAAGCAGCCAAGAAGCATATGAAGAAATATTCAGTATCACTGGTCATTCAAGAGATGTACATGAAAACAACACTGAGATTCCATCTCATTCCACAAAGAATGTCTGCTATCATGAAATCAACCAACAACGAATGCTGGTGAGGCTGTGGGGAGAAAGGAAAACTTCTCCATTGTTGGAGGGAATATAGACTGGTGCAACCACTGTGGAAATCAGTGTGGTGATTCCTAAAAAAATTAAGATTAGAGGTCCTATTTGACCCTGCTATTCCCCTGCTAGGGATATACATGAACGAATTAAAAGATTTATATCACAGGGACATATGTGCACTCATATTTATAGTAGCTCAGTTTGCGATTGCCAAATCTTGGAAATAACCCAAATGCCCATCAACTCTAGACTGGATAAAGATGTGTTTTTTATAAAATGGAGTATTATCTTGCCATAAAGAATGATACAGTTGAGCCATTTACACTCAAATGGATGTACCTTGAGAACACACTCATAAGTGAAATAAATAGATCACAGATATGTAAATACTGTATCTTTTCTCTGGTATGAGAAACTGAAAATGTAAATGAGTTTTGAAATGTGTGATAGATATTGTGAAATAGAAAAATATTCAAAGGGGAAAGGGGGTAGGAGTAAGTAAAGAAAGGAAAGAAAAACCTGATGATAAAAAAGGAAGCAAAGCTTATGTCTATAGGGGGTATGGGGTTGTAGGGTGGGCAGGGGAAGGGAAAAAATGAGAATTAAGTTGTATTATATACTGCTACAAATTTTCAATGTCAAGTGTGATCATTGTGTGTATATAAAATATACCAATAAAATCAATTTTACAAAAAGAAATTCTGAATGTTTTGGTGAGAGCTCTAAAGAGGTTTGCCTTGCACAGTGTTTCCCAGAGGCAGGTCCAGAGTTGAGGGTGTGTATTCAACTGCTTTATTAAGAAGGAATTATCAACCAAAACCTGAGGGAAACAGGACAGAAAAAGGAAGGAAACCAGCAAGGGTGCAGCCTGTGGAACTTATCCCACCAGGTCTCTGGAATACAAGTTACATAACTGACAGGCTCTGTTCCAAAGGTGTGGGGCTGCTGCACTCCTGGACCTGTCAACTGCCCTGTAGGTGGGGTCTAGAGACTTCTGGTGGAGGGGGGTAGACACAGCTCCTGCTAGTTCCCCATAGCTGCAGGTACATTACACGTGCTAGCTCAAGAGCAGTCATCGGAAAAAGAATGATACAGGTTTGATCTGTTGGAGGCAAAAACACTTTGAAGATGGAGAGGGGCACAGGTTAAGGGGCAGAAGATCACAGATGCACTGCTGACAACATCCACTGGAGAGTAATTCTGATACCTAGACCCCCAAGTCCTAGTCCAGTGAGTGATCTGGTCAGTCAAAAATCATATTTTTGTGGTACTGGGGATTGAATCCAGGGCCTTTACATTGATCTACATTTCTAGTTCTTTTAAATTGTTTTGTCTTTTAAGATTGAAACAGGCTCTTGCTAAGTTGTTAAATTGTCCAAGCTGGGCTGAGTTCAAGCTTGTAATCCTCCCTAGTTAATGGGAAGCAAGAAGAATATGTTCAAGTGGGAAGGAATACAGGGGAAGAGAGAGAAGGGAGGGGGGGAAAAAGGGAAAAGGGGAAAAAGAGAATGGAAGGAAAACAGTGGAAACAAAGCTCTTCTAAATGGGGAGAGTACGAAGAGCTGAATGGAGGAGGAGAGAGTGGGAGAAGAAAGAATAATTAAGATACATTAGTCAGGAACAAATTCCCTGTGATGGATGGATGTGATCAATACATATGACAAATATGTATTAATAAAAAATACAGTAAAAACAGGGGCTGGAGATTTAGCTCAGTGGTTCCAGTGCCTGCCTTGCAAGCGCAAGGTCCTGAGTTCAATCCAGTAACCACATACAACAATAAGGGGCATCAGTACTGCATACCACAGTGCCAGGCATGGTGGTTCATGCCTGTCATCCCAGCACTCAGGAGGCAGAGGCAGGAGGATTGCTGAGTTCCAGGCTTGCCCGGGCTACATAATGAGCTCAGGGCCAGCCTGAACTACAAAGCAAGACCCTGTGTCTCAAAAAAAAAAAAAATCCCTTCTGATTTTCCTGCCTCAGGTTCCCAGAGTACTGGTACATGCCAGCTGCCTGGATTAAGAACATCAACAACAGTGGGACCATAATACTATAGGTAGAAAAGCCAGTTAGACATGTGGTAGGTAGATAGATAGGGTCATCCCTTGAAAGACTTATAAGAAAGAAGAGCCTTACCAAAGGTCAACACCATCAGTGAAAAACTACATTCCCAGATAGCAGTGACTGACAGGCCTCACTCTCTAGGATGGAGCATCAAAATCCAGATCCACCCCCTCCCTGGGAATGCAGTAATTGCAAATTCCCCGGGGTAAAGGGACAGGACTATGGACCACCTAGAGGAGTCTTCTGACCAGAAAGACCCCTAGGACTTGATTTCTCATTGGACCCCATTTGATCAGCATTGCTTAAGCAATTGTACTTGTAATCCCATTGGTTAACTATAGATTGCCCATTTCTTTTGAATCTTATGGGAAACCCCCACTTTGAGCCTGCCTCACTTTATGGCTTTGCTCCATAAAAGCCCCCTAAAAAGTGAGGTGGGTGTGTTACCCACCTTTCCAGGTTCCCCCTTCTGCCTCTCTTAGGCAGAAGCTTTCTTTCTTATAAAAATTTCCTACTTAGGCTGGGCGTGGTGGCTCACGCCTGTAATCCCAGCACTTGGGAGGCAGAGACAGGAGGAGTACTGAGTTCGAGGCTTGCCTGGGCTCCATAGTGAGCTCAGGGCCAGCCTAACTACAAAGCGAGACCATATCTTAAAAATAAAATAAAATAAAATAAAAAATTCCTACTTAAACCTCTGTTGTTCCTAAAATTCATTCTTCGACTTTTAGAGAACATGAACTCACATTTCAGGTTGGGAGCTAGGCCTTGCTCCCCTGTGTCAAAAAGCATGACCTGCCTTCAATATTTCAGTTTTTTTATGAAATGAAAAACTCAATGAGTAATGCAAAAGAGTAAAGTATTTTGATTGTGGCACAGTGTGAAAGATATTAATGCTTTTTGAAAACTTCTTTTGCACTTATACAAGGAAGTAGAAAAGAAAAGTCACTACAATCTTTTTCTTTTTTTGTCTCCTGTCCTTATTTTTAGGATCCTTTTGCAAAGTAAAAAGCATCCAGAAGAGGCAAAGCATGGGTCATATCCTCCAGTGCTCAGGTCCTGAGAGGGTAGGGCACCATTGGAGGAAAGAAATCCCTCAAGGAAGCACTGTTTCCCAGTCTGAAAGCATTCCTATGGAAAGCTTTGGGCAAGCTGATGGGCTGAGTTTCTGTCTGTTCCCTCCAACTTTATCTATGGACTCAGCTGTTACACATCAAATAAACTTTGCAGTGATGGGCTTCTGTGGTAGTCAGAGGTCCTACTTAACTAAAAGCAGCTTTGGAAGCTAAAATACAGCAGATTAAAACAACCCAAATGTCCATCAACTGGAGAGTGGATAAAGAAGATGTGGTTTTTTTACAAAATGGAGTATTACTCGGCCATAAAGAATGACAAGATCGATCCATTTAGGTGCAAATGGAGACATCTGGAGGATATACTAATAAGTGAAATCAATAGATCACAGATAGACAATTCCTGGATCTTCTCTTTGGCATGAACACCTGTAGATGCAAATGAGTTCTAGAAAGTAGGACAGCTTTTATAGAGTGGAATATTTCTATAGGAAACTTGGTGTG
>PVIC010000210.1:0-140020 GCA_004025085.1 Thryonomys swinderianus
GGAACCACTGAGCTAACCCTCCGGCCCTATATAAATATTTTAATACTAAATTTATTGAGGGATTATGAGATTAATAGAAGTTACATTTGTCCTCTATGTAAGAGGTGCTCAAAGTGATGGTCATTACCTACCAGACATTTATCAGTATGGCCAACTGCTTCTTAAGTAATCTTGATCATTGATACGGCTGCACTTTCATTTTAATTTCTTTTCTAGGAGTAGGCAGTATAGTGGATTTTCTGTGCTACGTGACATTCTCTAGGGTCCCCTATACAAGGGTAACACCATCTGTTGAAAAAACATTATACTGTTTTTCTTTTTCTGAAGTGTGTATACATTTGTGTGTGTGTGTGTGTGTGTGTGTGTGAGAGAGAGAGAGAGAGAGAGAGACAGAGAGAGACAGAGAGAGAGAGAGACAGACAGACAGACAGACAGACAGAGAGAACTCCAGTTCTTCAGAAGGGATAGGTTTTCAAATCTTCAGGGGAGAGTGTATATTTATAATTTCTTTAAAGGTCTTTCTCACTTACAACTGCATATTATTTATTTTCAATATTTGTTGCACATGTTTTTCCTCTTCTCAGCATAGAGGTAATGAGTCAAAGCTTTGAATGTTGCAAACAGGCTATATGACTATATATATTTATATGGGGTCACAAGCAGTTTTCAAAAATCTGAGTGACTAAGCAGGTACTGGAGAGCAGAGGTTATGGAGTAGCTGCTGGCTCCAACTGTTAAAGCACAGGGTGGCATTTGGCCCAAGCTCTTTGCATTTGGGCATTAGAGTGCTTGGGAACTGATCTGATGGGCTCTCTGCATGTGGCACTGTGTGGAAATTTTGATAGCATTTCAGTTGCTCATTCCTGTGTAGGCACAGAGCCTTGTTTGACCATAACTCTTAGAAAAGGAGAACAGAGAAGCTGGCCAGGATTCTGGACTATGTGGAGGATGAAGACCTGAAAAAGGCTGCAAGGAAGTATGAAAGGAAAGAATAATGAGTTTTGGGTTCATTTTGGAACAAAATTCACAATGCATAGATTCCAGGAGTAAGGCATCTCTGGGTAGCTGTTATTTTCTGTCTTCTGTAGTAAGAGTGACATTTTCTAAACTTTGCTCATTCCCTACTCAGGTGAAACTAAATAATGTTCTTGTAATTGTTTCATAATGAATTGTTACCTATGAACTAGTGCTCTGTGGATAAGGGGTGAAGGCTTATTACTGTTTAAACCTTCACTCTCTTCATTATGAAAAAATTCCACCTAATTAAAGCATGACAATTAGTTTTGTACAATTTCAGTGTTTGAAACAATCTAAGTCCTTGTAACTAGCCTGCTCTGCAGTGGTTTGCAGTATGTTATTGCGTCTTTTCTAAGCGGCCATGTCACTTTTGCTCACATGGAATAGCCTGCCTGGATAAATAACACTTTTTCTGAACAACTTATTTTCCTGTTTGATACTTAGTACTTTGAGGGGAAGTTTCTTTTTCTGTGGATTTATAAAATCTATTGGTTCTTTTTTTTACTTCTTGGGGTTATATTGAATAAATCTAATTTCCTCTTTCATATTTCAGGGTCTGGAGATTTTTACTTTAAAGTGCTGTCATATCTCCCAAGTGTTCACGTTCAGAAATCTCAGGTTCTTCAATTGAGTCTCATATTAAACTATTTTGAAATTTGTCTTCTATTCTGGTCCCTCTCCTGAGTATGATACAACACGAAGGAAAGACTAAAGAAAAATCAAATAGGTGGCTTTACATTCCAGGGGAGTTGCCCTGTAGAGGAAATTAGTAAGCACTTTACCACGGTCACAGAAATAAAAGACCATAGCATAGGATTGACTTGTAGCTAAAGAGAAGATCAGGAGACTGCTCTAACCCCATTGGTTTATTATCAAGAAATCTGTTAGACTGTGTGGAGTTTGTAGTGGGAAGTTGAGATCCTGTACTCTACAGTTCTATAAAACAAGGCTTCAACCTTAAAATTCATATATTTCATAAAGGGAGTTTATTTTCAGTTAAATATTTCACTTAAAATATTCTTATTAGTGCTTGTTATCTATGTCTGATGCCCAGATTTTTCTTGTGTTGGTTCATTGTGTACAAGGTATCATCATGACTGCTGTTAATCACAGAAGGAAGGAATACGGTTCAGGGCTTTATGAAGGAAGGGACACAGTGGCATAGTGTAGGATAATTAATAGCAAGTGGAGTGACAGTTAGATTCCCTGGTAGGGACCCCGGCATTGTTGAAGGCAAAAAACAAAACAAAACAACAACAAAAAAAACACTTTATTTTTTTCATAGAGGCAGTTGTAATTCTGGTTGGATGGAATTCAGTTAAAAAGAACTGGCATATAGGGGCTGGAAATTTAGCTCAGTGTTTCTGGCACCTGCCTAGCAAGCTCAAGGTCCCTGGTTTGATCCCCGGTAACTACATACAACAATATGGGACATGGTGACTCACGCCTACCAGTAATCAGTACCACATACTACAGTGCTGGGTGTGGTGGCTCGCGCCTGTAATTTCAGCATTTGGAGGCAGAGACAGGTAGATTGCTGAGTTCAAGATTTGCCTGGGCTACATAGTGAGCTCAGGGCCAGCCTGAACTACAAAGTGAGACTCTGTGTCAAAAAAAAAAAAAATGCAAATTGAGGATCAGACAGTGTGTACATAGTAGTACAAGAAGACATCTGTAAGACATGGCAGAGAACAGTGTAAGTAATGTGGCATGATAATGTTTATAAGAAAAATGAAAAGCAAATAGGAGGACTACCTGAACAATTTTAAATTTTCAGACTTAGCCTGAGAGAACAGGAAATAAGTTGGTTTTGATGGATTCAGAGTTACTAAACTTTCTGACATTTTTGAGGTGAGGCCTACATTATAGGAATTTCAGTCTTTCATGGTAGGATAATTATGAATCAGTCCCTTATAGATTTTGAAATTGTTGGTTACAAAACAGTTTCTCAAGACTGTATGATGGAAGTCTCAGACCAGATCTTGGAAAGAAAATCTACTTTACCTGGTCTACCAATGTGCTCTCAAAGATTTGTTGAGAATTGTTTCCTAAGTTTAGGATGAAATAAGAGCTTGCCATGTATAGTAATGCTCTTAGAATTCATTTTCTAAAGTAAAAAATCCTTTTATATCCAAAGTCATGCTCAATTTATCTTTTGAGTAAATTTTTAAGTCTGTATATTAGATATGCTTAAATTAAAAGGTGTTTTTCTTTGAGGTAAGCTAATTATAGGAACATGTAGCAGTTAGGCCTTAAAGGAATGGAAAAAATTGGGCCCAACTTTGTAAGAAGTCCTTATGTTTATTTTTACAGAGGTAAATTTGGGTTAAGGAGGCAGATAGCTTCTGCTGTTACTATCAGAAAAGGTTGCCCAGTGTATCTGAGGAAGATTTATTAGAACCTTTTGAGAGCTGCAGTGGAAATGTCCATTCATGTATTGAAGAAGGAGGAAATTTGACCCTAGCATTTTTTAGACTCTTTTCTGGAGACAGCCCAGCAAAATGAAATGGTGAGACAGTTGTGAAAGACTGAGAAACCAATAAAAGACTTATACAGACAGTAGTATCCACAAG
Source organism: Thryonomys swinderianus (assembly GCA_004025085.1). Lineage (NCBI taxonomy): Eukaryota > Metazoa > Chordata > Mammalia > Rodentia > Thryonomyidae > Thryonomys > Thryonomys swinderianus. The sequence goes on from PVIC010000210.1 coordinate 3,591, forward strand.
AAGAGTTCAAGACTTTGGGCAGTTTCTGCTCAATCAGACAGGATCCATTTGTTATGCAGGTCATAAGAATGACTGGATCAGGTTTGGCTGGTCCAGGTTTTGGCAGGGGGCTACATGTGACTTGCCTCTGGTAGTCTTTCTGTCATCATTTCCTCTTATTCTGCTCAACTATTCCAGCATTTTCACCCATTCTGCTCAGCAGTGTCACCTTGACTTTTCACTCTGCCTACAGTGCTCTTGCCCTCAAGACTCCTTCACTGGATTCTAATTGTGCTGGACACTTTCTCATCAGAAGACTGTTAAGTAGCACAACATTCCTTTCTGCTTATACACATTTGTCATGTTTCCCCCTTTCTCTCCACCAGGGGTAGATTCCACTGAGAGATGAGGCTATTTATTTTGCTTAACACTGTTGTATTTCCAACAGCTACTCCATAAAAGTCTGTTTTGAGAGATGTCTATTTGCCTATGAACTTGTGGTAACAACTGGAAATGAGAAGAATAATACAGGACTAAATATCTGTCCTGTATTATCTATTATAAAATTATGGTAATTGTGTTAGCATAAGTCTATCAGCTTCAAAAAATAAAGTGAGTTGATCATCATGTCACTGGGTGAGGTCTGAAGAATCCCCAAGAGAGCAGATTGGGACCTAAACTGCTGGGTAAGTTCTTAACTCTTGTCATGGTGAAAAAATTTTGGGATGTGTCAGTGTAAAACATTACATATTTGCTAGGCAGAGTTAGAAAGCAAGGAAGAATATGGACAGGAAAAGGATGTCAGCATGATCAGTTGGAGGGGGCTCATCTCATGAGTTCAGATTGGCAAAGAGAAGGGACCATTTTTATGACGTGATTCTGAGCTGGGATCTGGGTGATAATTATCTCAGTCCTGGCATCATAGCGCTAGAGGAATGTTTATGGCTTGAGAGGCAGTTGAGTTTCCATGAATTGATTGTTCTTTCTTGGCAGTGGGACTACCACAATTCCCATCATCAGGTAATTTCTTTTAATGGGAAAAGTGATGCTGTCGTGGAGTGCTGTGTGAGCCTCTGCTTCTCCTGGAACCCTAGATGCCTATAACTTTGGAGACTCTGGTGTTCCAGGGACTCTGGAACTGGACTTGTGAAACCTGGCAGTCACGTCCCTGCAAACTCTGAAAATTATTTTGGCTACTCTTCTCTTGATGTCCTTAGGCCTAAGGAGGATGAAATGGGTTGAGTAAGTTTAGAGCTAGGAAACAATCTTGTAATATGAACAAACCTTAAATGGTTAACGTGCCTACCAGAAGAGCTGAACAGGAATCTGACCCAGTTTTAAGGTAGTAAAGGGGCCATAAAATGAAGGGTGAGATACCAAGATGCATGCTTTTAGAAGTTCATCAGTCATAGACATTTGCATTCTTGTCCATATGTTAAGTAGCTGTTTGCCCATGGACAGTTTATTCACCTGTGCTGCTCCTTTCCTTTTTTCTCCTCCAGGATGGACTTTGTGGATGTACTGATATCATTGGTGTGTAGAACAAAGGATTTGGGAAATTCAAAGAATATGTCCATTAGAAATACTGGGTTATATTAGTAGTCCTTTGGCTTAATAGAAATGTATCTGAAATAGCTCACTTCTCCCCTGGAATATGGTAAAAGCAAAGCATCGAGTCCACTCATATCCTTTCCAGGAGGAAATCATGACCATTTCCAAGAGATAATCAAGGTTTTTAGCTCAGACATTAGATGAGTGGCTCTTTGCTGCTTGTTTTCTAAGTGTCAAAACATATTCCACTGTAACATTGATTAGCTTTACAGTAGAGCAAGCAAAGGAGAGGCTTGGATCATGGCAGGGCTGTTACTGTATAGTAGACTGCAGTTCAAGCAGTCCCTATCAAAGGGCTATTTGTCCTTTATCTCAGTTAATACTGTCTTCATCATTCTAGCAACTAGTATTATCTCTCTTCCCATTCTGGGTTGACAGGAGTAGCAGAATTGTGATTTTGTGTATATACGGAATATTTTATAGGCTATGTAATTCTTTGGGACCTTTTTAGGAAATTTGGGAAAACTTCAATATTGGAAATCCTTCCTCTCTTTTGGAAAAGGCAAGGTTATCTGTTTTACAAGTATTGCTTTGAAATAGATCCATTTTGTAGGGTTTAACTCTGGCAAATAACAGAGTTTTAGTGGGTAATATATTAAGTTACTGGCTTTTGATCATCTACGTTCACTTGCAGCTTCATTGTTCTTTGTTGTGTGACTGTGAACACATTTCCTCAGTTTCCTTATTTGTAAATGGGATAACAGTACAGCCTGTTCATAGGGTGATTGTGAGGACTAATTGAGTAGATACGTGTATGTTACGTAAACCAGGACCAGCAACAGGAGCTCTCTAAATGTTAGCTGTTATTCTTTGTTTTCCTTCCTCACAGTCTGAGGATTGTAAGAAATCTGGGTAGAAGAAGGTCTTTTCTGCCTGCTATATTTACCCTGTAGAAATCAGAAAGTAACTTGATGGCAGGGTCTGACAGTGGTTCAGTGGGTAGGTAATGGGCTGTTGAGCATCATCCCTGGTCTCCTGGTATCACACAAGGAGCAGTGCATTACATTCTAATGGTCTCTTAATGCCAGGGATGAGTAGCTGCCTCATCCCTCAGTGGCACCTGAAAGTCAGGCCCAGCAGCCTGGAACTTCTGGGAATTTCCTGGGGAGTGGATAGACATCTACAGCACAGTGGTGAGGTGTGGTGGGAAGGGATCAGGAATAAGTTGTAGAAGTATTGTGGAAGGGCTGATGGCTGGCAAAGAGGAGGGGCCTCAGGGCAGGCCTGAATAAAAGGCAGGGGTTATGTTAAGGTAAGGGAAAATCACACACCACTCTGATGTGGCCCTGATTTACCACCAGTACTGTGGGATCCTACCGGGTAATTCTCGCTTTCTCTCTGACCCTTGATTTCTTTGTTTATAAAAGGATGAAGTAATTCCTTGACTCTTTTTCTCCTCTAAATTCTTTTCCAGAATTTCATTATCTTTGAATAACTGTGGGAGGAAAGGAGTGTTGCAGAGTGACCAGTTATAGACCTTAGCGTGTATAAATGTTTAGTTTTGTGTTCTGTTGTTCAAAGAAGTTCTTGTTCAAAATATCATGAAGTGTTTCCCTACTGGATTTGCGAGGGAGTTGTCTCTTTAATCTCTTCATGTTTCCTTTTTTTTTTTTTTCTTCAGCAAGTGATATCTAACCTACTGCTGTTGTCTTGTGCTCTTTAGATCAGCACTTTTGCAGAGAAATGAAAACATTGCACTTTTAAAGGCACAGAAAGCAAAATTACTGTAGCATCAGGATTCAAGGTTACAGAATTGGTTAACTTTCTGGTTCCGTTTTGCTGAGCTGAATGAAAAAGATTTGATTGAATGTTACTACTAAGGGATAAATATTAATAACTGCGAAATCCCTCAGTAGTCATACCACTGCCCTCCCTTCCTGCAAGGAATTTCAAATTGTGTTCTAGGGCTTATAGTATGAATATGTTCATGACAAGTGGGAAGCAACCTGATAAAGGACCCTTCGTTGGACGTGGAGGAGCAAGTGTTTTGGAGAAGGGGATCTGCATCTAGAGAGAAAATGTTTGGACACTTTATTAGTAGTAGCATTTTGATGACTAGTTTCTTAGAGTTCAGATATGTAAATATTTTAGCAACTGCCCTAGACCTGTAAGACATTATTTAATAAATCCAGTATTGAAAATAATTATGAAAATTAGAACTGAAAAAACTAAGATCTGAAATGTTTTCTCCACAAATAAGGATTTGTTAGGTTTGAAAGTTCCCTGGTACCAACTAGATTAGTACCAACTCTTATTAAAACATACACTCAGCATATAGTCATCTTTTTGGTGGTGATGGAGGCGTTGTCTTCTCTCCCAGGTGACTTTGTTTTAGTGAGAAGGAATGGCATGTTTGTTAATTTGCGTATAACATCAGCACACTATATAAGATACTTGCTGTTTATCATAATTTACCATAATAAATACAGAGGTGGTCTCAGCTTTTGTTAACCCTTCTTGAATCAGCTATAGACGTTTAAAAAGGAAGCATACATTATCATGTGACTAGATGTCTGTTATTTCCAGGAAGTGGCCTACCACATAGTCCATGTGTGTTATAGCTATGTGTAAAGTACTTTAGGAGGAGAGCAGTGGGGAGGGAATTTGTGAACTGGAGAAAGATAAGAGAAACATTCATGAGGGAGGTGGCATCATAATGATGTTTTGAACTGCAGCAAGGAGAAAGCAATGTAGACAGGCAGGGGCTGACATTCTTGTGAAAAAGAAGAGCAGGGACCAAGACAGGAGGATACAGAAATGTCTGGTCTCCTGTGAGGGCCTGCAAGTTTTTGGAGAGCTGGATTTGTCTCAAGTGGGCTCTGGGAAATGGATTCGGACTCTTGGTGGGCTGTCTGGCCAGAATTAAGGGAAGATATGCTGGGAAATTGTACTGGGGAATACAGCTCGGTCTGAGATTTTATTTTCTCTTGCAATGGATGTACACTGTGATGTGAAAATCAGATCAAATTACTTCATCACTGTCCAGTTATGATACAAATAGGAGTAGCAGGGTACAATATTAGGGTATTACCTGAGAATATTGGACATCCACAGCTTGGCTAAAAAAAAAAAGTGGTGACACTGCAGATTAATGAGAGAGGACTAGACAGAGATGTTAGATTAGTCTTTCCTCGGCCCTTAGCATTGATTCTTCATGTTTGCACTAATTAGAAAGACCGGTAGATTTTGTCTTTTTTGTTTAGGGTATAGCTTACATGTAGTGAAACACAGATCCTAAGTGTACAAAATCAATGACTTTTAACAAATACACTCCATGAAACCCACATTCTCGTAAAGTTAAAACATAACTGTGACCTGCAAAAGTTTTTAGCACCTTCTTCTAATCAATTGCTACCCATTCCTTCCTTAGGGAAGCACTGTTTAACAAGTTTTGGTTCCTATCTTCATAGTTTTACCCATTCTTTAATTTCACATAAATTAAGTAGTAATGCTCTTGTGTGTCAGGTTTCATTTTGTTAGTAGTTTTTGAGGAGAAGAGACAACTGAGGATTGAGTCCAGAGCCTAGCCCTTTAATTTTTTTTTTAGAGAAAGGCTCTTGCTAAATTGTTAAAATACCTAAGAGTGGAATTCTGTCCTGTGATACGTATGTATATGTTTAATTTTACAAGAAACTATTAGTTTTCTCAAATGGTTGCAGTGTTTTATCCTCTTAGCAGTACTTTATGAGAGACCTGCTTCCTCTCTTTCCACAACAATATTCTGTATGATTACTTCTTTTAATCTCCATCATGCTAACGGCTATGAAATGATATTCCATTATGGTTTTAATTTGTGTTTCTCTGATAATCAATGATGGTGAGCACTAGTTTTGTGAAGTGTTTTTATTTTTTGTTGTATTGTTTTGTTATCAATTTATAAAAATTCTCTTTATGAATTGTTCAGTGTCTTGCCTTTCCAATCTACTAGGTGTATCTTGATAAGCAAAAGTTTTAAACTTTGACAAAGTAGAGCTTTACCTCATATTTCCTTTACATATTTTGTGTCTTTTATACCACTAAGGAATCTTTACTCATCCTAGGTTATACAGTTGTCTTCCTTCTTCTAAAACTGCATTCATTTTTTTGGTTCATGATCCATCTGAGATTCTTTTAGCTATGATATAAGAGTAAAGGTTCAGGCCAGGGATTTAGCTCTGTGGTTCTGGTGCCTGCCTAACAAGCACAATGTCCCTGGTTGGATCCCTGGTAATTATACACAATAATATTCACTCCCACTAGCAATCAGTACCACATACCACAATGCCAGGGTGTGATGGCTCACACCTGTAATTCCAGCCCTCAGGAAGGAGAGGCAGGAGGACTGCTGAGTTTGAAGCTTGCCTGGGCTACATAGTGAGCTTGGGGCGAGCCTGAACTACAAAGAGAGACCCTGTCTCAAAAAAAAAAAAAAAGTAAAGGTTCATTTTTTACCTATACATATAAGTTATCCTTTGAGACTATTCATTACAAAAGTTTTTCTTTCTTCCCTCAATATTGTTGGTATCTTTGTTTGAAATCAGTTGCCTATTTGGTTTCTGTTTGTGCCTATATCTGGATGGCCTGTTTGCTCCACTGATGTTTTCATTCTTGCCCCTATACCACACTATCTGGATTAACTAGCTTTATACTAAATTCTAAAGTACAGAAGTGTGTGTTTTCTTTTTTTGTTGTTGTTCCTTTCCAGGATGGTTTTGACTATTCTAGGACCTTTTTTTTTGGTATAAGTTTTAGAATCAGTTTAGCCAATTCTACAACAAACAATGGTAGGCTATTCTCCATGAATATTAAATAAGAATCATTTAGAGTTTGAGTCCAGATTAACAGAGCCTGGTTAACAAATTTCATCTGTTTAAATTCCCTAGTTTATTCTGTCTGAGCCAGTGTGGAGAATCAGTGTGCTAGAAGAGTTTTTACTGTGGTACACCACAAAAAGAAATGCTGCCATGGATTATAAGAGTGGAGCTGATCCTACCAGCATGTATAGGAGGAATGTATGCATAGGAGGAAAGTGGGCCCCACATGGAAAAGATGGGTGCTTATGAAACAGGAAAGTTGAGACAAGGAGAGATGGCTCTGGAAGGAGAGTTCTCTCTCAGTAGGAGATGTGGTTTCCCCTTGTTGAGATGCTGCTTTCTGCAGTTACCATCCCAATTATTCAATTTATTTTCCCTGAAAACCTGCTGCAACACAGCTTTTAAATCAATAGGTCAAAAAGAGGAATATTTTAGTAGAGTACATAAGTACACGATTTTAGTATATGTGCTGCCGAAGCGAGCACATAAATACACGATTTTAGAGATTAAAGTAGGGAGGAGTTTGTTAAATCTGTATAATGAATGGAATAGGTGTGTCTAGATTGTGCTGATTTATTTTTCCCTTTTGAGGTTTATCTTCTTTTTAATTTAATATCTTTAGGTAAACATCGATTCGTCCATTCTACCCCTGGGCAGATAGTCCAGTCAAAAGCAAGGCCTTCCTAAAATAAAAAAAGGAAAAAAAACAACCAAAAAATTTCTGTCAAGTAGTTGGGAACATGGGCCAGTAGGTGCTTGCTTTTGGGTTATTATTGTTTTTTTTTAAAATTTCTGTTTTGAGAAAAAATGGTTAGAAGTAGTCACCTAAGCTCTTCTTTCTGAGATACAAATTTATCTGAACAGTTAAAGAGCTTTAGATGTAATCAGAGGTTAACACATCTTTAATTTCAACTTTCTGCTCAGTATTATGGAAAACATTCTCTTGAAAATAGCCAGTATTTACCAGCTATGGGATGTTAAAATATTTAGATGGCTATTAGATTTTTTCCACAAGGAAATATATTTTAGTGAGCTACATTTTCCAGCACACAAAGAGCAAGTATCTATGATATACTTTTATTTTTGTGTATGTGACATGTTGGTTGTACTATTTTCTCTTTCCTAATAAAAGTGAAGTATACCATATCGAACACTAAACATTTTTCTTTGAGTTATGACTCATTTGAGGTATAAAACCACTTTGCTATTCGCAACTTGTAACTCTTTTTTACATATATCTCTGTGTGTATATTTTCTGTGAAGGGAAAGGAAGCAGGTGGCATAAGGGCTAGAGGAGAGTTGCTTCCTTTTTCAATTTAGGGTTATATTTAACAATATACACACAAGCAAATATTCATGTTTCTTTCCATAAAGTTTTTGTATGGTTTAATAAAAAGAAATTCCTTGATCCATCTGAGCTTCTGCCTAAATATATGCAGTCTTCTTACCTGTCATGTGATGAACTGTGGGTTCAATCAGGAGCTGTGTTGTTTATAAGTCCTGAGAGAGGGCTATAATCAGGTAGAATTCTTGTCTCAGCTTCCTGTAATATTCACAAGTCTGTGTTTACTTATCTTTAAAGCTGAAATGAGAATGTCAAATGTAGACAGAATTTTTTTAATGCTCTTAAGCCTTCTCTTAAGCCCAACTAAGAACTTCAGTTGGAAGAGTTTAAAATACCAAATAGCTGTAACCTTTGATTGTTAAGCTGTGTGTGCCATCATCTCTTGGGGTTTTTTTTTTGTCAATAGTTAGGGACCCCATGGACTCTGGTGTTTTCTTAAACTAACAATGACCTTGTGACCCGCAGATCTTGGGGGCTGAGTTGTGGGAAACAAAACCTATCATTTGCAGATACCTACCTGGAATATTTTGTGTCAGAGTCAGATCTGAATACTTGATGAGCCCTTTGGGGGCACATATATCAATAATGAAGGAAAAATAAATACAAGAAGTAAAAATAATATAAATAATGTTGCCTTTGTTAGAATGACCTAGCCCTGCCTTTGGTGCATAATCTTACCTTTCTAAGCTTAGTTTTCTAAATTGTGAAATGGGAATGTTATTGTGAGTGGTTTAATTAAATGTGTGTGAAGTGATTGACATGCTGCCTGACCCAAAATACTGAATGATCCTTGGATGTTATTATTTATATTAATAGTTAACATTTGTGTAATGTTTATGGTCTATAGGGCCCTTTCACCTGCTGTTTCTTATTTGTGAATCTGAGTGTAGTGTGCTTATGCAATGTGTGGGTTTTTTTTTAATGTTTTGTGGGCTTTTTATTCCTTGCCTCAATGTTATTTCCTTTTAGGTACTTGTATAACTGTGTATATACTTTGTTGGCATTTATCACACAGCTTCATGCCATTCTCTTTTTTCCTAAATTAAAAGCCTAAAGTCCTGTGTGGAAATAGAGGTTATGTCTTACTCATTCGGGTTTTCTGGCACTTGTGAGTGAAACAGAGTCAGGAAACTTCATTATTTGTTTTGTGAGTGATCTCAGACAAGTCAGTCCCTTGCTTGTCAAGGTTGCTCTCTTTTCATCTGTAAAATGGGTAAAATTAATGAGGGTTAAACAGTGTATTAGAAAGTGATTGGTATGGTAAATTACAAATAGTTATTCTTGTTCCTCACCAGCCTAACATCATAATTGAGGTTTGAAAATATATGATCAGTGGGATTCAAGAACCCAAGTCTTCATTTCATTACCACAAAGCTTTCCTTTAAAAAGTGGATGTTGTTCTTTAAGGGACAGTCATCATGCTTACTGCCATGGTACAGTATCGCCTTAAAGTATTTACTTCTTTGTGTCATAAAGATGGGAGAGGGGTGGGGTTTATAAGCAGGTGCTCAGAACTGGCTCAGTGATTCCACTGTCCCTCCAGAAAAGGTGTGAATTAGGACATTCAGCCACAAGGGAGGTGCTGTGGAGCTGGCTCTGTGGAAGACCTTTGGCTAAATAGCCATTGTTTTGTGTGGATTTTTTTTCCAGCTAGCCCCTACATGTGCCTGTTTTTCCTCATGTTTCTTGGTCTATTTATTTCAATCTGATTTCATAAATGCCAGGCCCAAAGTGTTTGCTGTGGTTAAGTTCATTAAAGAAGATCCAAACTCAAGGTATCTATTTCTTTTAGAAAAAGTTATGTTATGAGAACTACAAGCACAAGTATTCAGTAAAACTCCTTTTGTTCATTTTGGAAAGTGGTACTTTTGTTAATCCCCTAAGAGACAATTTATTATATTCTGACAGTATCTTTGAATGTTAAAAGAAAGCATGAAGTCTTAATTTACATTTTTCCTGGCACTGTTTTCATGTCACAAGACTTGTGCCTTTAGGGAGAAGGTATTTTTCTTAGAGCAGCACAGGTGTCGAGTGGACAGACAGAGTGAAGTGTTACTTTCTTGAGCACAGGTGGGGATTTAATCTCCACTCAAGGGTGTCCAGCCCACTGAGGACAGAACCTATTTAAGTCAGCAGCTTGTTTTTTGCTAATTGAAACATGCATGATGTATTTTTGCCTAATCTGTTCCATCTAGTCCTGTTCATACTTTGGGGATACAGGGAATTGTCTATGGCTCAGATGAAGTGCATAAGTGATATCTTTTTATCTTTTAAGACTGTAGAGGTGACAGACTTCTTGTAATAATCACTGTCAGTATCTGCACCTTTGGCATTCTCCTGTTAGTCAGTGGGTGTGCAGTTCAATGAAGGAGCAGAGGGAATTATTTTTAAAACTGTGTGGTGTTCCATGTGACTCTTTGGTGGCCTTTTAAATACGGAATAAATTTGCAGTAGGAGCTTAATATTCAAGAGTTTTCATTTTGTAAAGTCTGAAAAAGTGATGACCAGTTGTTATTATTTTAGTCCTATTTCAGCAGTCTTCCTCCTGCTGCTGGTTAAGAGAGTGTTGAACGTGATGACCCTAGTGAAACACTTCCCTGAGAGAGGAGTAGTTAAGAGTGTAGCTTGACATAATTAGAAATAGTAGTGAGAGAATAGAAAGCATCCTGTTGAGATATTTTAAAAGTGAGTTGTGAGCTTTGTGACGTTTTCTGATGGTGTTATTTTAAACAATGCATACGGTTCTGCTCCATTGTATAAGCAGTACATAGTGTTAACATGTGCCTCACAGATAAGCCTCAGCCAGCAGCCCCAGTGTGGGTATATTGCCCTTTTTCTGCCCAAATCAGCAAGATATTCATTTCTACACTTTGGCACAGGGAATCTCTCAACATTTAACACTGTTAAAACACACTTCCTGTGGTTTGTTTATCTTCTTTGGGGTGCCTTAATAGCAAATCCCAAATGACTCACTTTTTTTCCAGTGGTATTAATGTTCTAAGAGAGACTATACATTATATTAAAGTCAGCATAGTTCTGCACAGGAGGAACTAAATGAGACTTATTCAACCTCTTTTTAGCTGGTGTTTCATTACCACCAAGGATTTATAACACAGTAGCTATGAGGCGAAGCTGGTAAGAATGCGAGCTTCGCTAATATTTAAAGTCATAAAATTCTGGATATTGGACAAGCTCTTAATTATTCTGAATCCGTCTTTGTCTTAATAAAAGTTGGATTGTACCCACTAAAACAAGATGGCTATGTTTGCATTAATCTCCAAATATAGGTTAATACCTTTTTAAAAGCTGTCTCTTAGACAAGAGACTTGAAATTAATTTCCCATTTTTATTTTAAAATGAAGAACTCTTCCATGTGTGGAGTTTGAAGGGCTGCCATCTTTCTGAAGTTGTAGATATTAAGTGTCAGTAATGAGTCTCTGTTCCTCTTTAGGGTCTACTCTCCCTCCCTCCCTCCTTCCCTGCCTCCCAGCCTCCCGTCTTCACTGCCTGCCTGCCTGCCTGTCTGCCTGCCTGTCTTTCTCCTTCACTCCCTCTCTTGCTTTCTTTCTGAAGAGAAAAATTATTCTGTATTGATGCTTGGGGATATCTATCTATCTAATCTATGTATCTCTCTACCTCAGAGTACATAGATACTCATTTTATAAGTAGACTGGATAAATGGGGATTAGAGGCATGATGAATAGTTTAATACTGGAAATCTTAATCCAGTATTGGAAAAAAACTCAGTTTTACACATTATGTTACAGGTAATCCAGTATGTGTTTGTATATGTGCCTGTAATATCTAGGCCCTTACATATTAAGGGCTTCCCCACAGGGGGAAATCTTACTGACTTCAAATGCAAAAAAGAAATTTTCTTTTCCTTTTCTGATCTATAAATTATGCTTACTATGTAACCACTTAGTACTGTTTATTCCAGGATTCATTTCTATACTGAAGATGGTCAGTGAGATTATCAGGGCTCTGAAAAGTTTTTTTTTTTTTTTAAATAGAAATTGAGGTTCTCTCTGTAGAGAGTGTATCGGACATACTGGCTGGTACTTCCTTCTTCCTGTGAAATTTCAATGAGTATCCAGTATGTCATAGTGAACAGATATACTTATTGGGTCTTAGGGAGAGACAATAGGACTAGCTTTAAGAGAAGTAGAAACTAATATAGTAAATGAAAGGGGACAATTATCTTCCTCTTACTAAAGCTGTAAGTGTTAACATTGTTTTCTTAACAGCATTTTAATCTACTGATTTTGTAGACTTTGGGGGGGGGCTGTTATACTGAGATTGGACCAGAGCCTTTGCACTCAGTTGTAACTCTGACCCTTTTTATTTTGAGACAGTTTTGCTAAGGTTTGCTATGAATTTAGGATCCTCCTGTCCCAGCTTCCTAGCATGCCAGGTTTGCAGTTAGTGTCACCACACCTGGGTCGACTTCACAGACATTATTTTTTAAAATTTGAAGCTTTATTGGTACATTATATGTACACATCACAATCACACTCAACATTGAGAATTTGTACCAGTATATAACACAACTTAATTCTCATTTTTTCCATTCTCCTATCCAACCTACAACTCCTGCCCCCTATATACCTAAGCTTTATTTCCTTTTTTTACTATCACATTTTTTCTTTCCCTTCACTACTTATCCCTACACCCCATTTTCCTTTGAATATTTACTATTTCATGATAACTCTCATATTCTAGAACTCATTTACGTCTTCAGTTTCTCATACGAGAGAAAAGATATCATATTTACACACCTGTGACCTATTTATTTCACTTATGAGTATGTCCTTAAGGTATGTCCATTTGAGTATAGACTCAAAATTATAATTCTTTATGGCAGAATAATACTTCACTTTATATATTTTTAAAAAACCCCACATTTTCTTTATCCCAGTCTAAAGTTGATGGACATTTAAGTTGTTTCCAAGAATGAGCTATCACAAACTGAGGTGCTATGAACATAGGTGCACATATGTCGCTGTGATATGAATCTTGTAATTCTTTCATATATATCACCAGCAGGGGAATAGCAGGGTCAAATGGGACCTCTAACTGTAGTTTTTTTGAGGAATCTCCACACTGATCTCTATAGTGGTTGTACTATTCTACATTCCCAGCAGCAGTGGAGAAGGGTTCCTTTCTCCCCACAGCCTTGCCAGCATTTCTTGCTGACTAATTTCAAAAGAGCAGTCATTCTTTGTGGAGTGAGATGAAATCTCAGTGTTGTTTTCATCTGCATCTCTCGAATGACCAGTGATGTTGAACATTTCTTCATATGCTTCTGGGCTGCTTTTACTTCTTCTTCTGAAAAGTGTCTGTTTATTTCAGATGCCCATTTTTGAATTGGGTCTTTAAATTGGGAGGGGGGCTGCTTTTTTTTTTAAAGCTCTTTATTTATTCTAGATAGTAGCCCTTTGTCTGAGAAACAGCTGGTAAAGATTTTTTCCTATGTTGTTAGTTGTTGTTTTGCTCTGCCGATAGTTTTTTTTGCTGTGCAGAAGCTTTTTAAAAATAAGATGAGATCCCATTTGTTGATTTCTTCTGCTAGTTCTTATTCTATAGAGGTTTTGGTCATAAAGTCTTTCCCTAAGCCAATGTCTCCAAGAGTTCTACCTAACCTGTTTTCTAGCAGGTTTAGAGTTTCTGTTCTAATATTTATGTCTCTAATCCACTTTGATTTTAGTTTAGTACACAATGAAAGAGATAGATCTAGCTTTAATCTTTGACAGATTAAAGCCCAGTTTTTCTAGCACCATTTTTAAAAGAGGCTATCCTTCCTCCATTGATGATGTTTGACTCCTTTGTTAAAGATGAGGTGGCTTAGTGCATCTGGAGTTGTTTCTGGATCTTCTAATCTATTCTACTGATCCTCAGATTTGTTACATTGCCGGTACCATGCCATTTTTATCACAGTGGCTTTGTAGTATAGTTTCAAGTTGGGGATTGTGATATTCCCTGCCATGTTCTTATTTCCTAAAGTTGCTTTTTGCTACTCTAGGTCTCTTGGGGTTCCAGATGAATTTTTGCATTATTTTCTCTAGATCTATGATATATGCTGTTGGGATTTCAATCAGGATTGCATTGGATCTAAATGGCTGTATTCCCACAACTACTATATAGATTCACAGGCATTCTTATGATGGAATATTTATATTACTATTTAAGCATCATTTGGAGCATGTATCATCACAACAGATTTTTGGCCATCTCTCCTTGGAAATTCTGATGTGTTTGAGATAGGTCCCAGGAACGCAAATCTTACAGTCACACATATTTAATATTCAGATGACTATTCCATCTTCCAAACATTTAGGTTTGTCAGATGTACTTTTAGGTTTGTCAGATGTACTTTCCCTTCCCTGTGTCAATTGTCTAACCCTATGTATGACATTGTGAGGGGCTGTCTTTAGTAGACTGTTGTTTATAAGCCTTTATGTATGATCCTACCACTGTTAAAACAGCTTTCGGACAAAGATGGGAAAAGACACTTGGATGGGTAATTGTTCAGAAATTTGTCCTTGTGAGTGATGAAACCAGGTGTCAGATCAGCTTACAGAAGGAAAGTAAGCCATGCAGTTTCCTCAAATGCTGTGGTTGTCCTTGGAGAAAGTCTTTACCTCTGGTGACTGCACATAGTGGCACTAGGATTCATAAAAGGATTCCATGGGGCCTGAAGTTAAATAGGTTTCACAGAGAAGACTACTTAACTAACAGACTTCATAGATTCTGCTTTTAATTCTACCAATTTTTAGCCTGTGGAACTGTTATTGTTCCCCAAAGTAATCTTAATTAGGGTATCAGTTGATAACAGAAGAAGAGTGAAACTATTTAGGTAGAAGTAGTTTGAGGGCATAATTGAATTAAGCCTCTCTTTTTCACATGCTTAGCAGGACTGTTTGCCAACAACTTTTAACCTCACAAAAGTGTCCATAAACACTGGTGCCAAGTTGTGTTCAGTGGGAGTGGGTGCACAGCCCCAACATGGATTCTCAGAGCATGGTAATGGTTGGTCGTTGTCTGGTTCCTCTGTTTGGGTAGTCATTTTAGGGACTGGGCATAGAGGGCAGGGCTTAGTGAAACATCCACCGAGAGAAAACTATGGCAAATATTGCATCATATTTAGTGCTGAGTAAATTTATTGAGGTCTAAACTGGAGAGGATGTCATACCTGCTTCAGAGATTAATTCTTAGATCTCAATATCAAGGTTTGAGTATAGGGACTTCATTTTCTTTAGTGTCCTATTTCTAGTATTGAGGATAGTACCTGGGCTAGCAAGTGTTTAGTGAATGTTGGTTGAATTAATGCATTTGTTAAAGAAGGTGAAGATTGTTTAAGATTGTTAGGGTTTTCTGGAGAATTACTTAACTATCATCCCTGACCCTTCCTTCCACCAGCCAATCATCATTCGTGGCTCTCATCTCCTTCTTCCCAACCCATATTTGCAAAGGGAAATTAGGGGACCAAGCATGTCGAATGAAACCACATATCTCAGAAATACAGTGAAATTCCATAGCATAAGATCGGAAAAAACTCTTGACTGATTTTGTTTGACTTGGGTATTTCCTGTGACTTTTTAGTGTTACAGTGTGTTTTTCTTTCAGAGAGAACAGAGAATTTGTTGTAGGTTTATGGCCCAGATTAATTGGGTTATTTTGTGAAGCCTCTGAAATGTTACCACTTTATCTTTGTCCTTACCTGCTATTCTGCATGAAAAGCATTTGAAGTATTTTAGAGAAGGTATAAATTTGCTTATGCTATCCCATGGCAGCTTAAAGCTGATTAGCATTTTGAGTCACCTTTGCAACTCATAAATCATCTACTTCCCTTCTCAGTGAGCACACTGTAAGTCATCAAGGAAGCACCTGCTGCAGCTACCTCTCCTGTGATTTGGTGAGCACTCTGGGCTATCCCACTTTTGGTATCCAATAGCATTTTGGCTGTAAGGGAAAAGGGTGAAGACCCATGGTGGTCTTTTTCCAGAGAAGTCTGAGAGTAGCTCTTGTAGGAGAGGACTCAGACTTGCATTTCTGAAATCAGCTCCAGCCACAGAAACAGTTCATTTGGTTTATTTGGTGTTTTAAAAATTTGGAGGTAGTTGTCAACATTTAAAAATCAGGAATTTCACATAAAAATCCATATTTTGGGTTGTTTTTAGTAATTCAGAAGACCTGGCAGCACAGGCCTTACTCCATACCTGGCTCATGTTGGTGCAGGCAGCAGGTGTACTTAAGTGCTTTGAGTTTTCCACTTTGCCTTATGTTCCCCTACTCTATTTTTTCATGAAAATAAGTTGAGATTACTCAAGATTTTAACATTATGAGGATTTGAATTGGTAACACCCTGCTACATTGCATGAGTATATAGTCTTTTTAAAAAAGTAACACCAACCATTTGTATCGATCGTGTTAAGCAGGAGGCTTACATTTACTGAGTGGTTTTTAAGGTAGTAGGACTTGCTAAGTAAGCACTTATATATGCTTAGTTATGGAGATCTTAAAACTTCTCTAATTGTAAAGAGGAAGAAGTTAAAGCAGCGACATTAGTAATTTGCTCAAGGCCATCGAACTAGTGAAGATCAGGCAGGATTTCCAAGGTGTACTCAGAATAGAATCTCTACTTGGGCTAGCATTTTTACCAAGGCCTGGCTGTCTCAAAGCATGGACCTGCCCCACACACTCAGACCCCTAGAAACAGTGGACATCAGTTGAGAAGGTGAGCGAGAGTGACACGCTCCTTGCACCCTCAGCCTGATCTTGGGAGAAAGAGGTAGTTACAGCCACAGCTGCATATTTGGAAGACAGCCCTTATTCAGTGCCTGTTGATTGTCTTCACCCTCTCAATTTGATCATCCATTCTGTTGTTTTAGGATGCTTATTTGTCACGCATAAAAGCCTTGTTACAGTGAGCCCAAATAGGTAATTGACATTTAAAATTAAGTTGCAACAGGTACTGTCAATAGATAAAATGTTCATTGACAGAGCATCGCTAATTATATTGAGAGAACATCCTAATTGGGTATATTCTGCCAAATCAGATTGGAAACATTGGCTCTCTACCAGCAAATTCATTTTGATTAGCAGAAAGTTTGGGGCCCCATAGATCCCTCACCAGTCTCAACATACTAGGTTGAGAAACTGTTTCATGGTTACTGTGCTGAGGTTCTTTCCAGCAGATGATAGTTCTGGTCTCCTGTGTGGTCTGATGGCCAGCATAGAGAAGCTGTGCCTTTCAGAGGGGTAGACCTACTGAGGCAGGGCAGGGTGAGGTTCAGTGCAGGAAGTTAGTGGTTAGGTTCTTCATGATCTTAGCCACAATCTGGGTCTTCCTTTTTTATTTCTTTCTACCTTCACTCATTTAACCCTTTGATTTTCCTCCTTTTTTCCCCTGTCTGTCTTTATTTCCTTTTTGGGAGGATTCTGTATTAGGCACTGATCTTTGTGTTTTATGTGAATTAATTTGTTTACCTCTCATCATAATCTCAAGCAACAGGTATTGTAATAGATGAAGAAACTGAGGGCCTGAGAGGGTAAAACCTTTGTTCATTATCACATGGTTTGTTTGTTTTTGTGAGAATATTGGTGGGTGGCCCAAAGGCCAGTAGTTCCATCTCCAGGCAGATGTGATTGCTTGTGCTCTGAGGGTAAACATTTAAGCCTCTGTGTGTCTCTGGATGAGCTCAGTTCCTCTGGAGGCTTTGTAAGTAGCAATTTAGTTGGCAGTGCAATTAAATATGCTAGGTGCACTGTGCTGAGCCCCTGGGAGGGAGAGAGGAAGGAATGGAATCTAGTCTTTGCTTGGTTATACATGCTTATTAGTTTGTAGCAGGCGTGATTGACTCCAGAATCAAAATGACTTAAAGCAGCTTCCCTGGAGAAGCACTATCTAACATCCATGCTTCCCCCCCACACCCCGTCGCCCCGGTCCCTTGTGAACAGGATTTAGCTGTGATTCAGTTGCTGCTGTTCTTTTGGTAATCAGTGTGGAGGAGGGAGATGAGGGTTGCTATTAATGGCTTCTTATTTTGCATTCTCCTAATCAGATATCCTGCAGTTATTAATGTGCTTGCAAGAAGCTCTGTAGTGTCTCTGGGTGGTTTTCTTGGGTATACTGGACTGTTAGCTTTACAAGATGGAATGTTTTATTAGGTTCTGTCCTAGGGGGTAGGTTGGTTGGATGGGTGGAGGTTGCTGCAAAGTACTAAGCAAGATGAATTTGATATAAACCCAGTTCCTTGAGGGTGGGAACAGTAGCCTACCACCTTCTTCTCCTACCCTGAAAACCTTATCTTGTTAATACCCCTTAGATATTAAAAGTGAAATAGCAGAGCTATTTACTAGGCAACTAAATGCAAATTCTTTCTCGTTAGTTTTAATTAGGATGAAATCATACATTTAAATAATCACTTCTGTTACAAACAACTGAACTTTTGAGTCACTTTGAATCCAAGTCAATGCCTCTTAGGGCATGAGTGGCCCACCTCTGAGTTATTCATCACCTGCACATCTCCAGAGCCAGATTCCAGATATGGGTGCACAAATCTGGCACTCAAGGGCATGACTACTGTGGTGAATCTTGAAGGGACTTTGTACACTCTACCTCGGGGACAGACAGGAGAGTCCAGTCTGCTAATACATGGTTTGCACATTAAGAAGAGAAAACAACAACCTCAAATACCTACACCAAAATCCCCTTTTATTTTTACCCAGCACTTTGTTTAAAGGCCCTCTGTTCTTTTTTCTTTAGTCTTACCCATCTCTTATTTTATCAAGTATCATTAACAATTCTGTATAAACAGGTGAAAATAAGCCTTTGAATTGGAAAAATTGAATTTTTGAGGCTTTTACTGTTAGATTTATGCTAATTCTTTAATATGTCTTCCATTCAAAATATTTGTAATTTGCGTGAATGCAGATGCTGTAGTGGTATGTAAAATGGTGCCTTTAGTGTATGTTGTGTGTGTGTGTGTGTGTATTTGAGTAGGAAGGGTTGAATCTGCTGTTTGAGGATTAGAAACCATGAACTTTGGCTTTAGTCCCCTCAGTGCATAACCAGCTCATGAAAGAGAGGACCACTAAACTCCCAGTTGTTTTCAAGGGTAAGAGGAGTTAATAAAGTCAGAGAGTGCCTTTAGTAGGCCAGTGAGGCCTGGGTTGGAGGAAGATCAGCAGAAGACATGTAGCTTATAGCTATCTAATATGTGTCAGAAATCTGACTGGCTGCCCTGTTGGTCCTGTGGAGGGGTAGCTGGGCCTGTTAGCCTTCTGTAGGAGTGGAATTGTGCCAGAGATCCCAGCCTGATAACACCAGCTGTTTCTTTGATGTTCTGTGGATGTGATTGGCTGTAGGTTTTGATCAGGACATTGTTCCTTATGAAGTCTGGCCAGCATCATTTAGACAGGAATGAGTGAATGACAGCTGATGTGCCAGAGTATTTTTTTGACTGGCAGCATTTGGGACTAGTCACCAGCAGAGGTAGGGTGTAGAGGTGGAGTGGGAGAGAAGACCATTCTGACTGACAAGAGTTTATCTTTATTTAATGTATATCTGATGCACTGCAGTTGAAATTTTAGGCAGTTGAAAGAAAGGAAGACACAATTGCAAAATATAAATAAAGATTCTTGACAAAACACATTTAAATCAAAAGGTATTTCAATAGGAGTGTGAAGCATATAGTCTAGGTTTGAGGTGAATTCTGTCCCTCTAGTTGTTAGAGTGGGCTTCTTCGCAGGGATTATTGATTTTTACCCAAAATTTAAAAAGGTGGTAAGATTGGATAATTTTAGCTATAAATTTTTTATTCTCTTTACTGTCTCATTTGCCTGGTAAGCTACTTGGAAAGATCACCTTTGCAGGAGCCAAAAGTGGATAGAGTATATGTATGAAACATGGTCTGTGATGATAATTTGTCAGCTTGACTCACTGAGGATTTAAAATTTAATTCTTCAAGTGCACGTTATCCTGAAAGCTAATTGTATGCAGTATTTGGGTAATGTTTTACAAAGGGGGTAGGGGCTCAACTTACTGGATTTGAATCCTGACCCTACTATTTTTTCTTCTGCTCCTTTTGTGTTTGTTTTCTTTTCTTTTCTTTTCTTTTTTTGTTTTGGTTTTTTGAGTCAGGGTCTCGCCTTGTAGTTCAGGCTGGCCCTGAGCTCACTATGAAGCCAAGGCAAGCCTCGAACTCAGCAATCCGCCTGTCTCTGCCTCCCAAGTGCTGGGATTACAGGTGTGAGCCACCATGCCCAGCTCTTTTGTGTTTGTTTTTGAGACAGGGTCTCTATGTAGTTCAGGCTAGCCTGGACTTCTATACAGCCCATATTAGTCATAAACTCATTGCAATCCTTCTTCCTCAGCCTTCTGAGTGCTGGACTGCAGATATGTGCCACCACACTCAGATTTTCTCGATTCCTTTTTACTCCCCCATTTGCAACCCCCAATCCAGATTAGGTTTTGAAGATATACACTATGTACTTTCAGTAGTTACCCTTAAAATTAAAGCATAAGACTGTTAAGTCTGAAGTTAATTTATATTTTAACTTTCTTGAATGGTATAGGTGACAACCTATATCTGGTTACACCTATACCCCAAACCTAAGTCCAGCCTGGTTTTTGTTTTGCTGTTTTAAAGAATACAATTTAGACTTACTTATATCCTTTTTCTAGGTAATATTTAGATTTACCTGTATGGTGACCAGATTTTTAACACAAGATTCTTTCTTGCAGCTCAGACCTCCCTTCATTTTACTGTTCTTTTCTTCTGAAATATATTCTTTACAATTTCTTTTCACTGAGCACCTGTTGGTAGTAAATGACTTTTTAAAATCTAAGATGGCTTTATTTTTCCTTTCATCTTGAAAGATAGGATGGCTAGGTACACAGTTCTAGGTAGAAAGTTGCTTAGCTCTTTCTGCCTCTTAGGACTATTGTGAGGATTACTTATGTTTATACTGAAAGCACTTAACACTGCACCTCATATGTTTGCTCATTAAATAACAATGACTGTAACTGTCAGGAAAACGTTCCACAATCAAATAATTCATATTTGGTAGTGATGATCATACTTCTGTTGCCTTTGTCTGTTATTTTCTTGAAATTGATTCCATTCAGTATCAGGTAGGGACTACATTTAAGCATTTATCACAGTTTTTCTTTTTGGGGGACAAGGTGTTGTTACATATCCCAGGCTGGCCTTGAACTCACTGTGTAGTCCTGATTTACCTTGAATTTGTGGCAATCTTCTTTCCTCAGCCTCCAGGATTACAGGCATGTACTGCTGTGCTCACTTATCACAAATTTTGAAGACAGGCAAACCAAGATTCAACTGTGACATTAATTTCTTGCTGTTTATATGTACCTTGTCATTTAAGTGTACCTCAGACTCAGTTTCGTCCCTATTTATAAAACTTATCATTTCTTGGGGAAGCTGTGAGTGTTATTTTACTATTTTTCAGGGCTGCTGTGAAGTTTGCATGAGGGCATATTGAAAGGTCTTTCCAAAGCCTGAGACAGTGATAGTAGGTGGTCAGTTATGGAATATGTGGCCTGTGAACCACATTCATGTACAAATGTTACTAGTGTTTCCCTTCTGCCGGGCTACCCATTTTTTTCCCTGAGTCCATGAAAATGTGGAATATCTCCACTGCAACAAATTTTGTCTTCTGCTTACTGGCTAGGCTTTATGTAGCCTCCTTTGTAGGCTTTGGTTGGGAAGCCATACCTTGATACTTGTGTTTAGGTGAAAAAACAGTTTTCTAGGCCCACTATTTTGGTGCTTATAGGACTCTTTTCCCCATTTGTATGAAACTTGTTTGCATAGTTATTCTTGTAGCATTGGGCAAGTTTTTCACCCTCTCAATTCCATTATGGATTCCTGGTGGGTTGTCATGAGGACTTGAGTTATACATGTCCTCTGCACTGGGAGCAGTGTGTGACACACAGGAAGTGCTTTGTACTTAGCCTGCACCATTGCTGCAGTCAGGGGTTCCCTTTGGGTTCTGTTTGCTTTCTGATGAGCAGGATGCATTGCCTGCTATGGCTTCTACTACAGTATTTAATCCCCATAGCACTGTACTAAGCTTCCATATTTGTTCCTTAATTACAAAGGCTTGGTAGGACATGCACCCCCCCGCCCCGCACTGAGTTTATTGCTACACATTCATCAGTGAGAATTTGTACCTGTATGTGATATATCTTGATTATCATTTTTCCCATTCCCCTGTCCTCCCTTCAAACCTTTATTCCCTAAATATATATCTAAATATATATGCCTTTGTTTCTGTTTTTTTCTTTTTTACTTTCACATTTGTTCTTTCTCTTCTCTCCCCCACTTTCGCCTTTTCTTTCCTATTTTGCAATACCTATCATACATTTTGGACCTTATTTACAACTTCAGTTTCTCACACTAGTGAAATGATACAGTATTTACATATCTGTGTCCTATTTCACTTGAGAATATGGACTCAAGATGCATCCATTTAGCTGCAAATGTCTCTAATTTATCATTATTATACAGTTTTTAAAATTTAGTTTTTTAAATATAAATAGAATTATATGTTACATACTCTTATGCCTGGCTTCTTGATGTCAATGTGACTATTTTGAACTTTCCCTACTCTATTGGCATATATCAGGAATTGAGTTCTCTATACTGCTCTATGACATTTCAATGTTTGATGTAGTGCAATATATTTAGCCATTCTTTTCTTAGTAGAATTTTCCAGTTTGGAGCAATTATAAGTAAATCTGCTATAGTTTTTATGTAGAAATCTTTGTGCAGGTTTTTTAGACATTTTTGCTTTGTAGTTCATGCTGGCCCTGAACTCACTATGTGGTCCAGGTAAGCCTCAAACTCAGTAACCCTCCTGCCTCTGCCTTCCGAGTGGTGGGATTATAGGTGTGAGCCACCTCACTGTGAACCACCTACACCTTTTCTGTGGTATGTGGTACTGACTACTGGTGGGTGTGAGTCACCATGCCTGGTATTGTGTGTGGTTACAAGAATTGAACCAGGGACCTTGTGCTTACTAGGCAGGCACTGGAAGCACTGAGCTAAATCGCTGGCCCCTTTGTGTAGTTCTGTTGTTATCTCTCCTGAGTAAATATCTGAGCAGAATTGTTAGCTTTTTTTTTTGCTTTTGAGACAGGGTCTCGCTTTGTAGTTCAGGCTGGCCCTGAGCTCACTATGGCGCCCAGGCAAGCCACCGCGAACTCAGCAATCCTCCTGTCTCTGCCTCCCAAGCGCTGGGATTACAGGCATGAGCCACCACGTCCAGCATTGTGGTATGAGGTGTTGATTGTTGGTGGGCGTGTCTCCACGCCCAGCATTATATGTGGTTACTGGGGATTGAACTCAGGACCTTGTGCTTGCGAGGCAGGCGCCGGAACCACTGAGCTAACCCTCCGGCTTGAACTGTTAGCTTTTAAAGAACACATATCTTTACCCTGTTTGTATTGATCATGAGGAACTTAGGACATAGACAATCTAGGTGTTTGGCCAGAAATGTACCAAATCTGTTTTAGCATTTGGTTTATTCTCCTCCTGGCTTCTTTTCTGGACCTATTCCAATGAGCTAGTGCTTTTCACAGTTTTAGAGCACAAAAATTATTTTAAAAATAAAATATCACTTAGATTTCCCACAAACAAGCCACTCTAAGCAATATAAACAGTCTCCTCAGAAAATTCTAATAGTCACTTTTTGGCTGCTGTCTTCGTGTTCTTAAGCAGAATCTTTTGAGAAGTCTAGTGAATTTGGCTACTTCTTGAGAGTTTTGGGTCCTCATAGGTTCAGTCTTTAATCTCTGCTTACTCTCCACAGCCTTAGTTGTTTCAGACCATGTCATTAAGCATTTCTTCTCTGCATTTTGGTAGTGCAAAGAGCAAGAAGTCTTTTCTGCATGCACACTGCCTAAGCTGTTTTGTATGGCTGGTGAGAATAGTGACGTCAGTGTGGCTCTACACCGCAACTGGTAATGTATCTCAGTGATCCAAAAGGCTCTTCACGAAGTGGAGAGTCAGAGAGGCACAATTGACTCTTACACTATTTCCCTTTGTCACCTGGTAATATTTACAGATGGACCAGATGCTGGCATATTCCATCGCCCTATTCTGGAACAGTGATTCTCATCTTATGTTATCAGAGCCTAGGTTATGAAATTTGAAATGCGCTTTGCCTCCTCTCTACTGCTACAGCTGTACCAGGGGGTTTTAATCAACTTGCTTTCATTGAAGTGTACCATTTTTCTTCTCATTACATCTGTAAGCTCCCCAGTTTACAGACACGATCTCCTTGGCTAGACTAATATTACTTGGCCATTCTTGCATGCAAATTTAAAATTTAATATCTTGCTGCGGGTCTGTTGAGTCTTATGCAAATTCCAATAGAGATAATATTTTGGAGCTGTAAATTAGAACTTACATGGTGGAGAGTAACATTTGTGTAAGCTTAAAAAAGTAGTCTTGCAGTTTGCATGATATATGACATGTCTTTTGAAAAAAGTGGGATTTTGAATACTCTGTATGGGTTTAGGAGAAATCTTGTCAATTTTTTTATTCATAATAAAAAGGCCAAAAAATGCCAGTCTATTCACAAGCATATGAAAATGATATTTGATTGTCTTTTCTGTGATATTTCAAATTAATTGGGCTCTTCCACTTGTTCATTCATTGAATATATAGTTTTAGAAGAAGCTTTTAATAGGTGCCTGGCTCTAAACTTGGCTTTGGTGATAGAGTAGCAAACAACAATCTTTGTCTTGATGATACATAGCTTCTGTTTGGGAGAAATAGGCTACAGGAAGATAAAAATGTAAAAATCTGCTCTCTCTGATGATCTGTCTAGGAAAAAAAAAACACTCACTCAGGGTCAGGGAGGAAGGCTGTGCATGTAGAGGCACTCATGAGGAGAATGCTTGACCTGTGCAACTTTTCTGAGAGCAGCAGTCTAGGAGGAGGAACAGTTAGGTACGGATGCTCTCAGGAGGTACACTTGCCTTGTTTGTGGAGGGGCAAGAATGTTAGTATGACTGGGAAAAAAGAAGTAGGGCAGGAAGAAGTAGAAGCAGTTGGAAGAGCATGAAGAGCAGAGAGGAGAAGGTGCCACAGGTCTGCATGGACAGATTTTGACACTGCTGCTGGCCAGCAATTATAAGGGACTTTGAGAAGCACTGCTCTGGTAAATAACTGCTATATCCTTAGCCACAAAGTTAACATTCTGCTTTATAACTTAGTAAATGGTGCAGGCTCTGAGCCAAACTGCCTGGGTTTTGGATCTCAGATATTCTGTTTACTATTGTGTGACCTTCAGGCACTGAGAGTGGCACCTTGCACATGAAAGTTTCTCAGGACATGCCTGTTATTAATAGTATATATGCATAAAATAATGTGATAGAAATAAAATATGTATAATTTTCTGAATAAGCTCTTGGTTACAGGCATTATAAATAAGATTTTTTGTTTCGACTTGTAAGGTATTACTAGCTCTACTTTACACATAGAAAAGAGACCTTTTTTCATGCAGATTTCAAATTAAAAAATGTTTGGCTTCAAAGGTTGAGGTCTACCATGTGTGTGCCTTGAGTCCTGGGCTAGCTCTAACACACTTTCAAATCTGAGTCCTGCTGTGGAGGAAGGGGAGAGGGATTATTTGGGTTTTGATTCTCCCTTAGGCTCCTTTTTCATCTGTAAAATGGGGATGAAGCATGTGGAGTGGTAGTGTTTTGGACCTAATAGAATATCAGACAGGTTGGTCTTGTTCATTATGTCCTTTATGAATTAATGAATGATCTCAAGTCCAGATTCTATCCAGATAATATATTTTCTTTTTCTTTCTTTCCTTTTTTAAAAAAATGATGCTGGGGATTGATCTTGGGCCCTTGTGCTTCCAAAGTAGGTGCAGTACCACTTGAGCTAAATCTCTGGCCCCTGGAATTTTTCTTTAGAATTCTTTATAAGAATGGATGTTTCAGGCCGGAGGGTTAGCTCAGTGGTTCCGGCGCCTGCCTCGCAAGCGCAAGGTCCTGAGTTCGATCCCCGGAAACCACATATAATGCTGGGCGTGGAGACATGCCCACCAACAATCAACGCCGCATACTACAATGCCGGACATGGTGGCTCACGTCTGTAATCCCAGCACTCGGGAGGCAGAGGCAGGAGGATTGCTGAGTTCACGGCGGCTTGCCTGGGCACCATAGTGAGCTCAGGGCCAGCCTGAACTACAAAGCGAGACCCTGTCTCAAAAGCAAAAAAAAAAAAAAAAAAAAAAAAAAAAAAAAAAAGAATGGATGTTTCTTAACGTGAAACTTAAGTGATTGCATGCTGTGTGGGGAGAATTTTTTATTGTGAAGTTCTTAGCTTTAGGATAGACAGCATGTTTACTTTATAACCTTTTTCTGCTGGAGGTACTAGATTCTTTAAGTGAGAAAGCTCACATAATGTTGAGCTAAGGCATTTTTCCAGATAAGGCATCTGTACAGAAAAATGACGTGATCATGTTTGGAAACAGTATGTCTCATTTTGACAAGGCCTAGTGTAGTCCAGTAGCCTGGGGGTGTTAAAAGCATTCCATAAAAGTCAGATGTTGGGGCTGAGGAGGTAGCTCAGCAGTGGAGCACATTAGTTAGCATGAGACCCTGGTTCACTCCCCTGTGCAATCCCCCTTTCCTTGTTAGATGTAATGGTAATTGCCCAAGTATCTAGTCATCCATGAATCTGACTATGGCAACTTCATTGCATAAAAATCTGATTCTAAAATTGGAAGTCATTGCTGAATAGCTTCACTACAGTGCTACCAGTTTTGAGGGTGTCTCTTGACCCTTCATCTGATCGACTATACAGAGATTAAAAGAGAAATTTTAATATTCCAAAGATAGTGACAAGGATCTTTCATTGACTGAAACGATAAGAGACACAGTAGCTACTAGAATTAAAGTATGACATTTGGGCTAACTAAACAGGCTACCCTGATCATCCTGGAAGTCCCTGAGGGTGACACTCTCTCTAGTATCTCAGGTTCTTATAGAAAATTGTGTTATCAAAGAGAAGTGTAGAGGCTTACTCATGCTATCTTTTAAAGAATAGGCAGGAAATAATGAGTGGATCAGAAAGCTTTTGTCAAGCTTAGTTTCAATAAAAATTAGCTTTAGGGTAAGTTTGAGTTATTAAAATAAATCTCCCTGTACCATAAATACTGTGCTCCTCAGTGGAGCGATTATGTGCATAGAGGCAGAGAGGTGAGGTGGGAAGAGCACAGAGCTCCGAGGTGTCTATCTGACTGGAGATGGGGCACCTTGCAGGCCCGAGTCCCAGCGTCTCTGTGGAGACCATCTGAACAGTGGCTTGTTAGTTAAAGGAGATGAACTGCATGGTGTACCTGCCACAGAGCTTCCTAAGCACTGATGAGGCTTGTAAATTTCAGTATCTAGAGATCATAAAGGGGGCTTCAAATACTTTGCCATGGATAGATTAAATTTCCATGATTCCACTCTCCCATTTCACAACACCTTTGTGAACTATAATTCACAAATAACTGAATTTACCCATTTAAAGAATATAATTCAGTTGCTTTTACCATATTCCTAGAGTTGGATAACCATTCCCACAGACTATGTTAGGGCATTTTTAACCACCCCCCAAAGAAAACCCCACACCTTTTAGCTATCACTGTCCTATTTATTTTTTTTCTCCCCAAATCTTGTGGGTCCCACCACCCTTTACTTCCCTTATTTTCTTTTCAGCTACAGACCATCCTGATTTGACTGTTGCTGGATCATGTGGTTGAAATGCTGTGGATTTTTCTGTAAATAGCCAATTTAGCTTTTCTTCCTCACAGCATTTGTTTCTTCGAGTACTGAAACAGCTGCTGCAGCCAACGCAAGGGCTCACCATTTTGCACTTTGCGGCCGCTCATATGGCAGCTTTATTCAAAACTGCTCCTGTACTCCTTAAGTTATTTGCTTTATACAAAAACAGTTCTCCCTAGCTTACAGCTTCTCTGCTGCCATGTTGACAAATGTTGCTTCTAGTGGAGTACACAAAAATAAATAACAGCAAGAGAGAGAGGGGAGCACAGAGCTAAGTGAATTCATTTTGCCTGTTGAGTACCATTCTCATTTGTTTTAAAAACTACCCTGGCATTACAGGCAGGGAAGGAGGGGCTGGAGAACTGCAGGAAATAAATGGGTTACATTTGATTTGGGGCTCATGCTGAACAGACAATTTAAGAAATATCTGGAATGTAGGACCTAGAAATGAGGAGTTCACAGAAATCTGAATATCAAGCAGATATTCAAATTGTTATTGGTAATCTCCATATGAGTTCTCAGATTTCTCATTCTGTTGATGTTGCAACTCAAATTTATGCCTAAAGTGACTCAGGCTGATTGATGTTGATGTGGTAAGGTGTGTGTTGGGAACGGGGAGAAAACAAGGTGGAGGGTTTTGGGTTCTTGGACTGAATGTCCGACCCAGTGAGAAGAAGGCAGACAGGATGCTGACAAGTATTGATTGCCTGGTATGAATTAGATATTTCCGCACAGAAATTAGAAAATGGAATGTGTTGGAGACCCAGAGTGTCTACAGTTAGAACAGGCTATTTTCCCACTATAATAATAGGAAGTGGAAGATACAGAAAGAAAAAAAAATAGGGAGAGGAATTTGAAAAATAAACAAGAATAATAGCAATAACCACCAAAAACAGAAAAAAAAGTTGCTCATCTTTCATCTCTTTTTTTTTTCTCAGTTTTTTAAGCTACAAATCACTAGGAAAACTACAGCAACTTCTAAGTGCCCATGAAACTTGTTTTGATTGGGTGTATTCTAAGGTCCACCTGACCAGCCTTGGACTAAAACACGTTCCTGAGCATTTCATAAATTACCTTAATGTGTGTTGGTAAGGTGGCGACTGATTGAGAGCAGCCTAATCAGTCGTACACTGTGCAGGAGGTTTGCTTGCTCAGCACTGGCAATTGATTTCTACTCATTTGTTCAGTGATTTTTGATGCTGTTTAGTTCGTAAATATTCTGTTCATTTATTTTTCTCCTTATTTTTTTTTCCAGTGGAGGTTTTGCTAAAATGAACACTTTTGGGCAAAAGAGATGAAGAAGCAAGGGTGAGGAAGAAGGGACTTTTCCTTATACTCTCCTTTGTAATTTCATATGATAATGGAAGGAAAGGGTAGGCAGGTAGAAGGAAAAGAAGATGAGTGAAGGAATTAGTGAAAAAATGGATTATTATCCTGAACTTCAGGCCTTAACTCACTTGTTTGAGCCTGGAAGATTACCCCTTAGCATATGTAACTTCTACGATCATGTAGATCTATGAAAGGTGTTTGTTGAGTATATTGCATTTTTAAAATTTGAATCTTTATTGGTACATTATATATTCACATTGTGATCACACACAACGTTGAGAATTTGTACCAGTGTATGACACAATTTAATTCTCATTTTTCCCATTCCCTCACCCACTCTACAACCCCCTACCCCATATATATAAGCTTTGTTTCCCTTTTTTTTTTTTTTTTTTTTGCTTTTTGAGACAGGGTCTCGCTTTGTAGTTCAGGCTGGCCCTGAACTCACTATGGTGCCCAGGCAAGCCGCCGCGAACTCAGCAATCCTCCTGTCTCTGCCTCCCGAGTGCTGGGATTACAGGCGTGAGCCACCACGTCTGGCATTGTGGTATGCGGTGTTGATTGTTGGTGGGCATGTCTCCACGCCCAGCATTATATGTTGTTACCAGGGATCGAACTCAGGACCTTGTGCTTGCAAGGCAGGTGCTGGAACCACTGAGCTAACCCTCCGGCTCCTTGTTTCCCTTTTTTATTACCATCATATTTTTTCTTCCCCTTGTTATCCCTATACCTCATTTTCCTTTGAATATTTTCTATTTCACAATATCTACCCTATATTTTAGAGCTCATTTACATCTTCAGTTTCTCATATCAGAAAAAAGATATATTTACAGATCATAAGTGTATTGCCAGATGCCATCATGAGGACATATAATACAGTGTTTAGGATTATGAGGATATAACACTTAGACTTCCTAGGTTTGAGGCTTATCTCCACCTCTTAGTGACTGGCTGTAACCTTGGGCCTTACCTAGTCTTTCTAGTATCTTTCCTTTAGATATGTATTTTGGATATTTGTTAAAATGGTGGTTATAATATATATTTAGAGAGTTGGAAGGATTAATTCATTCACATCAAATTCTTTGTAACAGTGCCTAATTTACCATATAGGTGTCCCTTGGGGGGATTGGTTTCAGGACCAACTCCCCATGGATAGCAAAATCTAGGGATCATCAACTTTCTTATATAAAAGGGTATAATATTTGCATGTAACTTGAGCCCATCTCTATATAGACATAAATATAGATATATAATTTTCCTTTTTTTGAGTTTTGGAGACTGTATCTCACTTTGTAGTTCATGCTTGCCCTGAACTCACTATTGTAGTCTAGGCTGGCCTCAAACTCATGGCAATGCTCCTACCTCAGCCTCCTGAGCACTGGGATTATAGGTGTGCACCATTCCTTTCATGCAATTTAGATGATCTATAGATTACTCATAATACTCAATACAAGGCAAATGGTATGTAAATAATTGTTCTACTATATTTTTTAGAGAATGGAAAGAAACTAAACATGCTTTCTTCCTTGAATTTTTTTAAAAATCCTTTGTTGGTTGAATTGTTTAATGAGGAATCTGCAGATACTGAGGGCCGGAAGTTCCATTTTATTTTGATGATCATCACAGGTGCTGATTTGCCTTATCTGCCTCTCTTCCATTTCCTCATGGTGTGCCAAAATTCCTGTCCTCAGAAGTTCACACAGTGTCACCGTTCTGGCTATGGAGCTTTACCTCTGAGTTAGCTGGCTCCTTGGAGTATTGTTTTCTAATAAGTGTGGGCTGTTTGGACTGCGGGGAGAGCACACATGCTGTGATGGGCCGGGCTGTCTGGAGAGGTGTTCATTCTCCCAGTGGGAGGAAACACCACTTGTCAGAACACAGCTTTGACTTGCCCAGGTTCCTGTTGTACAGATGGGGCCTAGTGTCTCTCTGGGCCTTTGTTGTGGATCCAAGCCAAGGCTGTCACTTGCTGAGCCAAGAATGATACAGGAATTAGTCTTTTTTCTTTATATTAAACAAATACTAAGCACTAATCAATCTATAGTTAACTCTGTATCCAATTTCTGAACCAGATTCCATGAATAACTACCCCTAAATGTGTTTTCCAATAAATGTTTAAAGCTTTTAATCAATGCCACTTTCAGTCAGCATTTAAGGTCAGAATCTTATGTGAGACTTATTTTGATTATGGTAATTGTTGTGTTTAAAAAATTAATAGTTTTTGAAATTGTGACACTTGTGGTTGATTATGGATGAATTAATCTTTAAGAAAATGGAAAATTGTCAATTTCATAATTATTCTTTTGCTCTCTCATTGTCCTTTTGGTCAGTTATGGAGACATATGACTATTAAGAGGAAGGCATTTTTTTTCCAATGGGAAAGGATAAGGGAGATTAATACAAATTTTGAAGGAATCAGCAATGGAAGAGAAGAAGGGACATTGGAAAAGAAGACCAGGATTTTTTTAAAGGTACTGGAGTGAGGACTGTCTGTGTTTTAGGTACTATTAACATGTAATTTTGTTAAAACTAGGATGGCTTTCTCAAAGGAAGCTGTGTTTCCTGGCTAAATACTATGCTTTGCCTAGAATAAAGCATTAAGTTTGGATACATTTGGGATTTAGATATTAGCCCACTGAATAGCCTAGGGCAAGTACTTAATCTTTTGAACTTTGCTTTTATAATTGTAAAATTGGGAGGATTATATCTGCCTCATAGTTGAAAAACTTCCTTTGGATCACACAAGTAAGAACACAAAGTGCGGGGCCTGGTATATAAGAGGTGCCAGAGGGAAATCGCCTTCCATCATGCAGAGTCTGCCTGGCCCCAATGTATTTGTCGGGGTGCAGTTGTATGCATGTAACATGGAAATTGCCACTGTGTGCTTGAACTGGACATTGTTCTCATTTGTTTGTTTATTGTTGTTTTGGGCTTAAAGAAATCAAAGGGCTGAATCTGGAAGCTGTTCAGTTCTGGAAAAGCCCAGTGATAATTCTCTTTCTCAGTGTCCCTCTGAATGGACAGTTTGGAATGTGTGAGAATTGGTAGACTATAGACCCTTGTCTTTCTAATGTTTCCACATCCATAAAGTGGAGATGAGTGTTCAGTACTGCTGATGTTTATGAAAGAACTTTGTTCTTTCATACAGCTGTATGAAATGCTTATCATCCTGAATGGATAAGTCTTCATCAAAAAGTCATTTCTGTTTTGCCAAATGTTGAAAAGCTCAAGAAAATGCCCTTTAAGGGCCAGAGATTTAGCTCAGTGGTTCCGGCGCCTGCCTCGCAAGCGCAAAGTCCTGAGTTTGATCCCGGTAACCACATAGAATGCTGGGCGTGGTGACTCATGCCCACCAGCAATCAATACCACATACCACAGTGCCAGGCGTGTGGCTCACACCTGTAATCCCAGCACTCGGGAGGCAGAGACAGGAGGATTGCTGAGTTCGCGGCAGCTTGCCTGGGCTACACAGTGAGCTCAGGGTCAGCCTGAACTACAAAGCGAGACCCTGTCTCAAAAAAAAAAAAAAAAAAAAAAAAAAAGATACCATTTAATTTCAGAAAGATGTCTCCAGTGGCTAGTGGGAGAAGTTTGTACTCAGAAGGCAAAGTAGCTGCTTTGTAGGATGTCTGGGGGGAGTGGGCCATCTCCTTGAGCTCTGGCTTTCCTACCTGCAGGCCAAGTTTACGGGGCTGATGATTAGACTGGTGTGAACTTTCTGAATGTTTCAGGTTAGTCTTCTGCTGCTCAGCTGCAGCATTCACAGTGGTCTGTTTGCATTTGCCTTGGCTGTTAACCTTCCTCAGTCATCTTTAGAAAGACAGAGCTAGTTCTCCTTTGCTTCCTGCCACTTACTGTGCTTTTCTCTACGCAGTACTTTGCTCACTTTCTCCTCCTCTGATGACCTCACAGATACCTGAACTGAAGGAGAAGACTACAGAGAAGGTCAGAGGTCCAATCAGCACTCTCCATGCCTCACTTTATTCAAGCTCTAGCGTCTCGGGGAAGAGGTGCTGGTATAGATGGATGGGAACAGTTTATTATAGAGGAGAAGGAACTAAGGCCAGGTATGGGAGGTAGAAGTAAAATCTGAGTGTCACTAAGGAGAATTTCTGTTTTAGGAAGCGTTTTTTTTTTTTTTTTGAGACAGGGTCTTGCTTTGTAGTTCAGGCTGGCCCTGAGCTCACTATGGTGCCCAGGCAAGCCGCCCCGAACTCAGCAATCCTCCTGTCTCTGCCTCCCGAGTGCTGGGATGACAGGCCTGAGCTACCACGTCTGGCACTGTGGTATGCTATGTTGATTGTTGGTGGGCGTGAGTCTCCACGCCCAGCATTATATGTGGTTACTGGGGATCGAACTCAGGACCTTGCGCTTGCAAGGCAGGTGCCGGAACCACTGAGCTAACCCTCTGGCCCAGGAAGCTTTTTATTTTATCTGTTCAATATAGAGATTAAAGGATGTTGAATAGAAGGAATACTATGAGAGATGTATTTTCAAAAGTCACACTTACTCATGGCGAGGTGGATGATGGAAAATAGGAACACAGAAGACTGTTTCAGGTAGTTTATATGGATCTTACCTAAGTCATTGTCATTGCAGGTGTCAGGGAAAATTTTTAAGAGGTTTTATACGTGTAAAGGGGTCTGACAAATGAGTGCCTGATTTGTGTCAGGAACTTTCAAATACTGTATATATACTAGCTCCTCTGACACACACAACAGCAAGGAGGGGACGGTGGAGGTGGTATTTTTAACCATTTTGTAAATAAACTGAATATCAGCTGGCAGTGGTGTACTACTTGTGCGCTTAGGAAGATGAGGTAGGAAAAGCTCAAGTTCAAGCCTTATCTGGGCAACTTAGCAACTGTCTCAAGAAAATATAGTCTGGGGCTGTAGGTCAGTGGTACAGTGCCCCTGGGTTTCATCCTCCATGTTGCAGAAAAGTTCAGAGGGTAGGTGTTTTGTCTGAGGTTTCTGGAGAGCTGTAAATTGTGAAGTCAGAGTTTAAGGCTGGTGACACAGAACTGCAAGTCCTTTTTCTTCTCACTCTACTGCACTGTGCCTCAGGACATAGTCCTTGATAGTGGTTTCATATTAGCAAATAACTTTACAAGGACTAGGTTATTAATAGTGATCTCTTTTAGCATTCCCATGAGATGAGGGAGCACAATTAATTATTCAGCTGAGTGATTACAAACCTAGTGATGTTAGACAAAGGCACACATCAAGTGGTTTGGGAGAGAGCAGGCAGGAATGAAGATCGAAGTTGACCATTTGAGCCAATAGCCTTTCAGAAAACAAGAATTTGTCGGCCTCACTTTATTATCCAGTAGATTAGGAAAATTATAGGAGGTGATGTGCAAGGCAAGAGTCCAAGGACAAGATGGCCCAAAGCATGGTAGTATCTGGGAGTTACTTTATAATCAAACTGTCTCCTTGTAGTACATTCTTTTAATTAAGCCAACAATCATCCCCAACAAAAATTAGGACATTTACTAAGCATGGAAACTGCATTAACATGGTGTGTGTGTGTGGGGGGGGGGGCTTTGAAACCGATCTCAACAAAAATTTCTCTCTTTGCCATAAGAATTAAATCCTTCAACTTATTAGAATACAGATTCTTTTTATTGATGTAAAACATCTGATGATACTATTGTCTGTCCTAACTGCGTTTACTTGAGGTATCATGAAGCACAACATTATGGCAAGAATTACGAGAAACCCTGCTGATGTACTGTGCCCCCATTCCTCAGCTACCATAGTCTTTTGGTTTTTAGTACCAACTTTATTTCTGAGAGGTATTTCTGAGAGGTGAGTGTACTGATTAGTGTAGGTTTGAACAGTGACACAAGAGCTTTGACTTGAATGTTTTGAGCATGTGGGAGTTGAGACGCAGATTACTCAGTACCTGGAGTTGGAATTGCATGTGGGATGAAAAGGGGTGGGAGTGGAGGCTAAGGATTGGAAAAATGCTGAACTGTCATGCTGAATGATTTCATAGTCTGCTAATGGCTGTCGCTGAATGCCATGCACTCTTCTTGAAAATAAGGCATACTTTTGCCAAATCTCTACTATCTACTGCCTTCTCACTGGAAGTGATAAAGATAGGTGAAATTGACAGTCATGCATGTGTGCCTGGTAGGTATAGGTAGGAAAGTGACCACCTGTGTTGTTGAAACCCTGTGTAGTATTCTGTGGAGTGATCTGGTTTCTACAGTCAGCATACCAAGAACAAGGGAGAAGGAAATGACAGTCATTTACAGTGTAAGGTTGAGTCTTTTGCAAGTGCACCCACAGTTTTGACAAAAGTGGGGAAGGTGCTAGAAGGTGGGAAAGAAGTGCTTACAGACAGCTTCCTTGAGCCTAGGAAGGAGGAAACTAGTACTTGTGTGTTTTAGAAATGCTAAGAACTTAGGTACATATCAGCAAGCATAATATTGGCATTTACATCTGACTTGAAGGTGTCTTTAAGTCATCAGAAAGAAATGCCTAACTTCAGGCCCAACTCAGGAGAAGGGAGTCATGGAAATGCTCATCCAAGCCCTTTGTGTATTTGAAGCTGTGATGAAATCATCCTTCTTCTCTGAGCCAGACAGTTCTGTTCTTCTTACCTAATTTTTCATCTTTTATGCTTTTGTCCTCATTTCCCACTTGTTTGCTTTGAGTAATACCCATAGAAGTTTATATCATAATGTAGGAATAATTTCTAATAATTACTAGATTTGATCATCTGATGGATACCTGGTGGCATTGTGGATGGTAAGGATATTCAAATCTTTTTGTGCTTAGACTCATTCTGCCCTTTCATATATGTGTATCATGTGTGCTGAGAACATGTTGGACATGTAAACTAGTTCATTGAATGAATGGAGATACAGCTGGTCTTTGGTATCATTGGGCATTGGTTCTAGGACACTGCATGAATGCTTAATTCCTTCATAATTAATGCACACCCTCTGTTCACTTAAATAATCTCAAGATTATTTTAACTTCCAATGTATGGTAAATGCTTTTAAATAGCTGTTACACTGTATTGGTTTGGGGGTAGTAACAAAAAAGTCTGTGGATGTTTAATATTTCTGTTCTTTGGTTATTCAAATTTGCAAATACAAGAACTCACAGAATTGGAGGGCTGACTGTACCTAATTTTGTGCTTTTAGGGCAGTGCTGGCCTGGGCCAATTTTTTTTTAATCCTGTTTTTATTAAAGACATCCAAATCATAGGAAAAATTCAGTTGATTTGCCATAACATTGAAGCTTATGTACAAAGATTTTTTTCAGACATTGAAAATTTCTGGCCGGGCATGGAGGGGCACACCTATAATCCTAGCACGTGGGAGGCAGGGGCAGGAGGATTGCTGTGAGTAGGAGGCCAGCCTGACTGAGCTGCAGAGTGAGCTCAGGGCCAGCCTGAACTACAAAGGGAGACCCTGTCTCAAAAACAAAGAAAAGAGGCTGGAGTTTAGCTCAAGTGGTACCACGCCAACCTTGGATGCACAAGAGCCTGAGTTTGATCCCCTGTACTGCCAAAAAAAAAAAAAAAAAGAAAGAAAGAAAATTTTTACCTTAAAAAAGAAAGAAAAAAATTCTTACCTTCTCTATTATTCTTTTACTTGCTCTTTTATTTCTTTTTTCCTTTCTTCTCTTCCTTATTCTTATCTTCTTATTCAGTCATTCATTTTGCAATTGCCTCTTCAGCCTCTGCTATGAGCAAAGCACTATATTAAGTGCTAGAGATATCATTATAAGTACAATGAAATCCCTTTTCTGAAGCTTGTATTTCAGAAGGTTATGAACCAGGATATACCTGGAGTTAGATATCCCTATTAGGATAAAGCTTTCAGAGAATAGTGGTTAGTAGTTGCACAGGTGATAGAAGTAAAGATCCCTCCCTTATGAAGGATGTGCTGGCAAAATAGGTTTTGATTTCACTTTCATTTGTGTTTATACAAACATCTGAGTCCCTGTGTGACATTTTACCTGAAGTGTAAGAGTTCATTTGGGCAAGGCTTTGTCAATTATCCTTTATATACCCTTCCTTGAAATTCAGTTAAGACTCCTCCAATTTATTTGGAGGAGAAATAGATAATATACAGTGTGTTTCTGTGGAATATCTATTTTACTGTGATGTTGGCATGATGGTATACTTCCCTTTTTTTTTTTGGAGACAGAGTCTCACTTTGTAGTTCAGGCTGGCCCCGAGCTCACTATGTAGCCCAGGCAAGCCTGGAATTCAGTAATCCTCCTGCCTCTGCCTCCCAAGTGCTGGGATTACAGGCATGAGCCACCAAGCCCGGCACTGTGGAATGTGGTATTGATTGCTGGTGGGTGTGAGTCTCCACACCCAGCATTGTATGTGGTTACTGGGGATCGAACTCAGGACCTTGCGCTTGCGAGGCAGGCGCCGGAACCACTGAGCTAACCCTTCGGCCCCCAAGGTATACTTTACTTTTATTCTAGTGTGTTTTAACATTCTATTTTTCAGAAATTTGTGGGCTCCCCCTTCCTTCTCTTGTTACATTTTGTTCATTAAAAAGCAATTCAGTTAATGTTCTTAATGTCTGCTCTTCTTCAGTATAGATTTCAACACTTTTAACACAGAGTACACTTGAACTTGGTAAGTGGATTAAACTGTAAGCCTGTGAGTGATATTCATTCATTCCTTCAGCTTATGAACAGAATGAAAGCAGCTGTATTTTCTCTCTATAAATTTTATACTCTAGTAGGAACTGTTTCTGTAAAATACAGAAACAGAAGTTCCAGTCTTCTGAGGGCAAATGTATCATTGAATAAACAGCAGTGAACATTGAGAAGATACAAATAAGGGGGCCAGTTTCTGCACATCAGAGAAGGCTTCTTGAGGATTCAGGTTTTTATCTGATTTGTGAGGATGTGTTTGTCTTCCACAACCAGCTGAAAGATAGCTGGACTAATTAGTTCTGCTGTTTTATATTGGGTTTGATGATGATGGTGTCCTAACAAGTCTGGACTGATGGATGGATGGATTGATTTTAATAACTCTGAGGCAGTTAGCATTTAAATGATATAGACACCAGGACCATTTCTTTATTTTGTTGCCACTGCTGTTCATCAGAAAGTTTAGGTAGACAGACTCTCAGTTTCTATAGTGCTGTATCCCAGTATTTTGGATTGGTCACATTTTTTAACCATTCACGTTCTGACTTGGGCTTAATTGTTATAAAATAACAGGGTAAGCTTTGTAGTGCCCTCCAATACCTTCTTTTTATCTCTCTTTTTATCAGGTTTGGTTCTTTCCTCAGAACCACTGGAATGGCTAGCAGGTCCTGCACTAAAGTGTACTGGCAAAACCAAGAACAAAGAGTTAGGAGTTTGATAAAGCTATCTATTGATGTGTTGAAAGCTGCAGTGATTTTTGCACCTCTGTATTATCCTTAAAACTTATTTTAGGTGTTAGAGTTATGGATCAGTTTTCTGTTTCTTGTAACCCTTTTCTCCTATCTGTGAGGAAAGAAACACCCAGAGAAACAGTTGGCCTTTTTTTATGCCTTATGTGCCCTCTAGTAAGAGATGATCAATGGCCATGTTATATCCCTATAAAACATAGGCTGTTCTGTCATCCCAACAATTCATTCTGAGGAGCAGTAAAATACAGACATGGACAAAGATGATGATAATTGTGATGACAGAAACACTTCTTGATTGGATGATTAGGACCGTGCGAGCTTGTCTCCAAATGGTAACTCTATAAGGTATAGATACTACTGTTTTTCTTCCATCAGTTGATAGGAAAACTGACTCACAGAAAAGTTAGATAATTTGCTCCAGATCTTGCAGATGTCTCTGCTGGGGATACGTGCTTTTTGTAGTTATGTTATACTACTACATGAGACAGTTGAACAAAATGCCTGAATAATTTGTGGTAATTTATGAACAGGATCTCAAATATACCTAGCAGTCCCCTGGAAACCTGGCATATTGTACATCTGATGTCAGTGACTATAAGCAGATGTTCTGTTGATTAAGACCCTTCTTTTGGTGACTGTGTTATACAGTGTTTCTTTTGAAATCTTTTTTTTGTTTGTTTGTTTTGAGACAGGGTCTCACTTTGTAGTTCAGGCTGACCCTGAGCTCACTATGTAGCCCAGCCAAGCCTGGAACTCAGTAATTCTCCTGCCTCTGTCTCCTGAGTGCTAGGATCACAGGTGTGAACCACCACGCCCAGCACTGTGGTATTTGGTGCTGATTGCTGGTGGACTTGAGTCACCATGCCCGGTATTGTTGTATGTGGTTACCAGGGATTGAACCAGGGACCTTGTGCTTGCTAGGCAGGCGCTGAAACCACTGAGCTAAATCTCTGGCCCTGGAGATCATTTTTATTTGGTCTCTCTCCCTCACCTCCTCAAAAGTACAAAGGTCTTATGTCCAAGATGGCAAAAACTTTTGGAAACCAGGCCTAATCTCAGTTTTGCTTTTTTGTGCTTAAGAGGATCACATACAAATAGAGGCTTTTAATTAATTAATTTTATTTTGGTATTTTGTTTCCTCATAAATGAGTAACTGGAAATGAGAATCACCTCTTTCTTCATAAACTTGCCATTCTCTTTCATCATCTACCAATAAAAGCCTACTCAAATATAAACATCGTAATCTATATGAGACCCAATTATACTAACACCTGACTTGCCCAAAGTGAAGTTATATTTTATAATGAAAACAGGAGAACTGTAATTCCAGACCATAGAGTAGGCGTCTCTTCATTTATTTAAATTATTTACAGATTACTGCTTCCTGGAGAGGCTGAATGGAGAAGAGATAAATCCAATTCCTACCTATGAAGAGCCCCTCCCTATTCAACATAATTACAAGTGAGAGGAAAACATCCTCAGAACAACCCTGTGTGTTGGTAGGATAGTAGTGACACAGTCCAGACTCTCCCTACCCCAGCCCCTAACCTGGATCGCACCTGGCCCAGGGCCAGGCAAGGAGCCACAGCCCTAATTCTCTCCTGTGGGTTTAAGATGGAAAAGCTTGAATTAAAAATCTCTAGCTGTATTTTCTTTAATATATAAGGCACTTTTCAGAGAAGATGGTTGCAAATAGGCTCCAAGGAAGTAAATATTCTTTTTTTTTTTTTTTGCTTTTTGGAGACAGGGTCTCGCTTTGTAGTTCAGGCTGGCCCTGAGCTCACTATGGTGCCCAGGCAAGCCGCCGCAAACTCAGCAATCCTCCCGTCTCTGCCTCCCGAGTGCTGGGATTACAGGCGTGAGCCACCACGCCCAGCATTGAAGTAAATATTCTTAAAGGGGTGCTAACTTCTCATGTTTGGTCAACCACTCATTCAGTGCTGAGAATTGAATTTCTCTTCCTCTTTGCTGGGTTTGGGTTTATATGGAAAATCCTTGGGCCATACACATATACATAAATGTGTATACGCACACATATCTTCAAAGGATGATAAATGCATGCTGCCCTTGTCTGGAGATGCCTGTGGACTTTGATAATTCATTTTCCTGGTTTGACAGGAACTGTGCCCAGGTCTAGCATTTACTCTGGATTCTATGGCTTAGAGATCCTCTGGGATCCTCTGTGCCATCACTTGGTGGTGTGCAGTTATATAAATACAGAAGTCCAACTTTGTCACATGTCTTGTCTGCCTGGCTGATTGTAAATGAAGTCTACTGCCTATTAGTAAGGCAGTGACTGGCTGTGGGGGACATTGGTGTCTCTTGTTTTTCATTGTTTATTGATTTATTGAGTTAAAATGCCTGTTCTTTGATGATAGTGTTATATAGGTCAATACTGTTAGCTATTTTGTGGGATTACCTTTCTCTGTGATTTCTATGCATTTCCTTGATCTTGTGGCATGCAAGATCAAGGACTGAAGTATAATTGTTGATATAAAATATGAAGGGAGATAGATTCAAAATCAAAGTGGAAGTTTGGGAATGAAACACTCTGAATGCTGAGGAAAGGGACGTTTTCCTGAATTTTAGAAAATTCCTTTATTCTAGACAATAGGGAATTTTTCTGGATGAACTAGTGTCTGGAGCAGAACTAGGAGTTGTGGGTTAACTTTCTTCTTGGCAAAGACAGATATTTTGAGCTTGGATCTCTGCTCTTGTCTTCATGCCCTCCAAATAATCTTTATGTTCTTTGTATAGTAGAGAGAGACTGTGTTAATAAAACACTTTGGTTGCATTTTGTGTCTTTATTCGTGAAGTATGTAGTTTTTTTTTAAATCAGTATATTTATTGAGTACTTGGTTTTGGTTCTGGTGTTACAGTGGTTTATAAAAGAAACAACCTTTAGAGCCTTCTGGTGATTCTATTAACTTCAGAGGCATTTATTTGAAGGTACCAAGTCTTTAAGTTGCTGCAGCTGTGGCATATTGGCCTGGGCTAAGAAACTGAGATTTAAATCCTGGTCATTGTCTCAATTTGCTGCATTTTTCTGCGGCTGTTTTCCATCTATAATGTTAGGAGATTGGCTGATAGCCAAATATTTATTGGGTCCTTTCCATTTCTGTCATTTATGGTCTCAAGTTTTTGCAAACATTTTTCCATTTTGCTTTTAATATATTCTGGCTACTTCAGTCATAGTGACTGATGTTTACTTGTAGTTTAAAAACTATCTATTGTTATCTGGTTTATTTTTCAAATTTTATTAGTGCATGTTAGAAATACAGAATAATGAAAATTGTTTTGAGATATTGGTTCATACATATAAATATTTGGATCATTTTTTTCCCAGCTTCCATATTTTCTCTTCCTCCTTTCTTCTGTTCCCCTTCTTCCATCTCTCTCTTTTTTTTTTTTTGAGACAGGGTCTCGCTTTGTAGTTCAGGCTGGTCCTGAGCTCACTGTGTAGCCCAGGCAAGCCGCGAACTCAGCAATCCTCCTGTCTCTGCCTCCCGAGTGCTGGGATTATAGGCGTGAGCCACCACGCCTGGCACCCTTCTTCCATCTCTAAGCGTCTAAATTGCAGTTTCCTATTTCTTTCCTTTTCTTCTTCTATGCCTCCCTGCATCTCTTCTTCCATTTTTAGAGTCCTTGTATAAGTGAAAACA
The DNA here is from genome assembly GCA_004025085.1 of Thryonomys swinderianus. Lineage (NCBI taxonomy): Eukaryota > Metazoa > Chordata > Mammalia > Rodentia > Thryonomyidae > Thryonomys > Thryonomys swinderianus. The sequence goes on from PVIC010000210.1 coordinate 45,517, forward strand.
TGTGGCATTTTGCTTTCTCAGAGTGGCTCATGTAGCTGCTTAACATGCAGGTCTCCAGTTCCATCCATTTTCTTGAAAATGACATGGTTTTCTTCATGACTGAATAACGTTCCATTATGTGTGTGTAAATTGTAAATTGTGCTGCTGTAAACATGGACATGAATGTGTCTGTAGCACAATATTTTTAATTCTTTTGGGGGTTTACTAATGTGTAATAGATACAGTTGGACCATGTGGTATTTCTTAGTTTTCTGGGAAGTCTGCTTAAAAGTGTTTATTGTATGAGGTATACTTAGACTCCTGGCAATGAAATTACTCTTGAAGCTGCATTAGTGAAATGATAGTAAAAGAATGCTATGAGAAGTGTTAATTAATTTTTTGAGACAGGGTCTCATTATGCAGTTGAGGCTGACCTCAGACTCACAGTGACCCTCCTGTTCAACCTAATTCCTAGTGCTGGGATTACAGGTGTGCACCACCACACTCAGCACCAGTAAACAGTTTTACAAAAATCACAGGAGAATTCAGTACTTTGTGAGGTAGGAAATGGGAAAGCTGAGCACAATGGCTGCGCGTTTGTAGTTGTAGCTATTCAAGAGGCTGAGATTGTGGGACTGCTTGAGCCCATGAGCAATTCGGGGCCATTCTGGCTAATGTCACAGGGCCTCCATCCTAGAACAAAACAGGCATGAGAGTGTGGAGCTCTTTATTTAAATGAAGTCTTTGGTTTCTCCTGTGCCCTATAAACATGATGGTTATATTCCAGAAGACTTACCATTTTTTACCTGCTCCTCAGGAATACTTGTCATTGTGTAAGAAATGCTTTTCCACATTAATTCATAATATAGAATTATTACTGTTTTTGCCATGACAGAGTCTGATAACACTGATGGTGTCTGTCCCTTTTTAAAATATGGGTGGAATCTTCCCCACTCAGCTGCTCTGTTTACTTTTTCTATCCTCCCAAAAAGCGTAGGTAGAGCCTGGATCACTAGTACAGCTCTCATCAACTTTTCTTTTGCTTCCTATGTTTTGCTGTGGTTAGCTGATTGTTTCCTCCCAAAATTCATGCATTGATATTCTGAACATGAACATAACTTTGTTTGGAATCATGGTCTTTAAAGAGGTAGTTAAGGTTATGACTGTGAGGTCCAATGCATGAGCCCTTCTCCAAAATGACTGGTCTCTCCACCAAAAGAGGAGATAAGGACAGAGGCACCCATAGAGGGAAGGGGACATGAAGACCCAGCACCCGTGTACAGGGGAAGGAAAAATGCCTCGACAGAAACCAACTCTGCCTGACTTTGATTTATATGTCTAGACTCCAGAACTATTAGAAATGCTTTTTTGAAATCACTCCCCTCCCCTCAAGACTTATTACCAGTTGACAGAGGGTGCTTTTGCTCAGTTTGGGAAGAAATCACAAATTGGCAGAGTGCAGCTCTCTTGAAGTTTGTGGCTCACATCTTTGATTCCCAGTGGTTTTCAGCCCATCATGTCACTACTCTGACTGAGTTTTGAGTATCAGTGTCTCATGGTCCTTAGTGTTAGTCCTTGATGGCTTCTAGTCACCTCTGTCTGTTTCTCAGCCTCTGAGATTCAGAGTCCCCTTGGTGGCCGTCTGGAACTTCTTTGGCAGCTTCCCTTGGTCTGGTCTGTGGTGAGCTCTGCAGGTAATTTCAAGTCTCTGCTGCCCTACTGTTTGCTGTTTCATAGGTCTGTGGAGTTCTTCAGGGCTAATAGCCCTCAGTGTTGCCAGCTCTTCTTGGTGCAACCCGCTTATCCCACTATACTAGAGATAAGAATCACAAGCAGGCAGCAGGAGCACTCAAGCAAGGCTTTACTGAGATCTGTGCTGCAGCACAGCTAGGGGTGGGGTATGTAGGAGGGAGTTCCTTTCGAGTGGTGGTGGCACACATGCTCTAGCTGGCTGTTTGTTATCGTAAGCTCTAAAAGGTTTGCCATTGCTGCTCTAGACCAACCAAGGAATATGAGGGAGCAAGTTTCAAAATATTTTGGGTGAACCTAAATCGAGATGCATAAACAGCCTCAAGTGCACATGAATGCTATCCTGGGGTGATGGCCCTGCTGTATTGAAGGGAGATGTCCAGAGGCCTGGGAGGTTCTGCCACTTATTGGTACATTGAGGACAGTTTGAGTGAAATCCCTTCAGATCCACAGATCTGCATTTTTCTCTCAAATGTATGCTGTGGGGATAGAAGCCAGAGCTAGTGTGAATTTATGTTTTTTCCTAAATGACTGAACATTTAAGAATGTGTACATAAGGTATGTTGCTTATATATACCTTAGTAATAAAATCTACCTACCCTCCCAGGTCTCACGGGCCATTATTGCTCATCATTATATTTTGGAAAGACAAGACTGAGAATCTTGGTTTTTATGTTTCCTTGACTACTTAGTGGCAATTTGATCTTGTACAGATTGCTTTGCTTTCTTATATCTTCATTTTATCATCTGTAAGTGGCGATGGTAAGAGTACACACTCGCCTGCCCTCATGGTGTTAGTGATAAGAATTAGTGCCTGTGATGTATTTACTGCACCGCTTGGCATATGCTGCTGCTGTTTTGTCAACACAGTCATCCCTCATCCCACTTCTCCCTTGGTGTATGGCTCATGCTCTGCTTAGTATGCTGATGTATTTAGCTAGGTGCCTTCAACTGTGGTAAGTTCCTTCCAGTCTGAAAGTCCTTGTCATGCCTAACATGATACTTTTGACATGGGTAGCTTATGAGTATCTTGGATTGAATTCATATAGGATTTGGCTATGAATTCAAAGCAGAGTATATTTGCATGCTGACTTTTAAAAAATTTGAAGTTGGAGGGGGTAGGTCTTATTTGTTTCTTAACTGCTAAAGCTGCCTTATCAAGGTCTCTAAGTCAAGGTCATCCACTGGATAGCATGATAAAGCCAGTCACTCAAAGGTGTGAAAGCCATTCCATTCTCTATGATATTACTAGCATAAGTGAGATGGCTTTTGATAATTCCTTGAAAAATTTAGGCTAGGTTAATACTGGCCAATAATTTCTCAAAGTGACATGACATGACAGGAATGTGATTTATGTAACATGCGACCCTGCTAGCTGAGATAAGACCAAGAGACCCAGCTGTGTCCTGGTGTTAGGAATGCTTGCCACAGGAGCTTCTTTTGTGCCAGAGTTATGTGCTTTTTGATGTAAAACTGTGGAAGGAATTCCTATGGTGATGAGTGATGAAGTGCAGGGCTGAACAGGCTGGTTATGGACTGTACCCAGACCAGGCAAGAGTTGAGCTGGTCAGAGGACATTTTGGCTGACTGTTATCTGGGTGAAAAGTACTGAATTAAAATAAAAAACCATATGTAGAGCAGGCCTTACATATAAACAAAAGTGGTTATTGACATTCCAGCATGGTTAGGTTATCTGCAGTTTCTAGGGTAAGTACTTGACACATGCAAAACTGGCATGGCTTGAGCATGTGGAACACTGCACTTCATTTATGAGGAAACCTCTTTTATGAAAGAGGTAGCATTGTTAGCATGTGAAGTATGTAGTTGCTGGAAGATGGTATCAAGAAGCCAGTGAATTTTTGATTTGAGGCTCTGAAAGAGAAACATACAGCCCCTCGAGTTTAAGAATGTTCTGTAAAGAAACAGTTTTAAGGACTTACATGTCTATATTTAGGGCTTTGAAACCAGGTCCATAAAGGATGATGAGTCCATTGTCCTTGATAGCTTTATAGCTCAAATTGTCACCAAGTTTCTCTCTTTTACTTTCCAGGCTGCTCAGACAAGTATAATCATGAGAGCAGAGAATTTTAAAGAATTCTCAAGAGAAAAACAGGTAATAGAAGGACTAGCTCAATGATTTAGGAGTGCACTCTTGTGTTTTGACCTGTTGCTCTTTGTTTTAGGCCTGTTTTGTGAATTACATTGTCTTCTCTATATCCCATTATGACCAGCATAATCTCTACACCCAAGGTTTGGTTTTGTTTGCATTTTGTCATCCCCCCCGCCCCCTTCCTGCATGGTGTTGCAGATTGAACTCAGAAAGTAGAGTGGTGAGCTACCTACCTAGCCTACTTCATAATTTTATATTGGGACAGGGTCCTGCTAAATTGCCCAGGTTGGGCTTGAATTTGCATCCTTCCTGCCTTAGCTTCCCGACTAGCTGAGATTATAGGTGTGCATCACCATATCCATCTCTACCCAAGTTTTCAATTAGTGTACATATGAAAACAACTGAATTGATTAATGTAATTTGTATGTCTGCATTTTGGTGAATGATGTTTAAACAAATCGTTTTAAAAGATACTTAAAAATATAGTAGAACATAGGTAACAATCTTAATAACTATAACTACTTCACAGTATACAGGTCAGTAGTGTTAGGTATTTTTAAATGGTGCAACCAGTCTTGCTTCCTGTTAAACCTCTCCTTAGACCCTGAAACTACTATCCAGTTTCTGCCTTTGTGAATTTGAGTACTTTATATAACTCATATAAGTGGAATCATACAGTATTGTATGTGTGTGTGTGGTGTGGTGTGTGGTGTGTGTGTGTGTGTGTGTGTGTGTGTGTGTGTGTGTGTGACTGGCTTATTTCACTTGGCATCATGTCAATGCTGCATTATTTGAAAACATATCCTTTCTTTTAAAGGACAAACAAAATTCCATTGTATATGCATACTGCATTTTGTTTATCCATTCATTCTTCAGTGTACACTTGGGTGGATTCCACTTCTCGGTTATTATGAATAATGTTGCTATGAACTTGAATGTATAAATATCACTTTGAGATCCTCTTTTCACTTTTTCTATATATAGAAAGTAAGCATGGAAGTAAAATTGCAGGATTATGTTGTAATTCTATTTTTATTTTTTGAGGATCTAATGTGTTTTCTATGAACAGCTAAATTTTTAAGAAATGCATTTAAATTCATCATTTTGGAACTCTGAGTTGCTTTGAGTTGTCCCTGGATAAATGAGTTCCCTAGTGGGTCCCCTGCTTTAGTGTACCTCTGGAGTTTCATGTGCTCCCACCGCTGTCCGTGGCTCACTCTAGGCCTTGTTGGTTGGAGATGCTCATTAGATTAGATCCAAAGAACAATTCTCCAGCATCCGTGTCTAAGTACAGTAGTGAGGTAGTAGGCAGAAGTTTAGAAAGTCAGAGTTTAAATGTTCACAGAGATCATCGTCTGTTGTTATGTTTCTCTAGATTATTTTTCAGATTGTTGTAGGGTTAGAGTTGGGGTAATATGAGAATCTCCTTTGAATCTTAAGATATTATCCCAGATATGTTTCTCCCAAACATTTTCTCTACAGTGGAGGTTACATTATTGGAAGTTTGTGTGAAACAATAATTTACCTTAGTTCCCTATTAGTATGTACTTGAAGTAGAATCAAACAATACATCAGAAGTTAGTAGCTTATTGTTCAATGTTGTGTATATGTATATATGTGGGTAGTGGAGTATAAGGGATGAGTTTGAAAAGGGAATGCATAGATCCTTCTTTAGTCCACTGATTGTCCATTATGCTTACATTGATCTATTTAATACTAAAGGTGGCATTTCTACTCAGGAAGTAGGGTAGGAATTTTTGTAGTAGTTGGAGTCTTCTTTGTCTGGGCCTTTTCATGCTGTTATCTGAGGGATGTGCTGCTATCATGAAGCAAAGTAAGGCTTAAGTACCTTTGCTCTTTTGTCCCTGTAGAGACCATCAGGCCTGGGATGGGGACTGTTGTGTATGCAGGTGGCTGTTCCAACTATGGGCCTCTGGTTTATGGGCATGATCATTTGCTGAGCCAAGCAGGTACATTCTCTCTGAGACCTTACCTAGTAAACCATTGTGATAAAGTTTATATTTCAGTCAATTAGGTCCGCTAATGCACTTTGAGACATATGCTATGCTTATTGTCTAATATTCCTGATCTTGGAAGATCAGTTTAAATGTTACTTGTGAAATTTTATCAGACCATGCCCTAGCATAAATTTGTTACTGCCTCTTCCATGCTCACTCTGAAGTTATTGCTATCAGTGCATCAGATTCATTGGATTATGATTATACACAACTGTTTCTCCTTTGTGGAAGTGCCAGTCTGTAGTTCTGTCCATTTTCTCTGAGACCTACAGGTTTTGATGTAAAGTTCAGTCCATGACACTTGTCTAGTAAATGTTTGATTTCTCAGAGAAATGACTGGTCAGTGGGATGAGGTAACTAATTATGACCCATAAAGAGCTATTTTCTCACATTTAAACCATTTACCCTCTCAAGCTGGGAACTTCATGCAAGATTGTATAAACTGAAGGAAAGAATGACCATAGGTTAAAAAAAATCTAGCATTTGTGGGTACATAAATTGTCATTTAATTTTACAATAACATAGAGGAATGCATTAGGTCTTTAGGTGATGAAACAGACATAGGGAGAGGAGGTAACCTGTTCATTTTAAACCCAGGTAATCTAGCCTCTGCATGTATATTTATTTTTAGCTTGAGATTAGAACTCATGTTCTCGTTACAGCTTTGCTGAGCTAGGACAGTTTCAGCACTACAGTATTCAACCTGCAGGCTGGAAAGTGTAGAGGAATGAGTAGAAAGACTCGAGGAGAGTACTGTGTCCTCATATCAAAGAATCAGATATTAGTCACTAATTGAAATGGAGTGACTAGTGCAAAATGAATGATAGAACAGGTTGTGTGGACAGGGATTTGAAAAACACAGTTGCCTTGATTGAGGAGGAGGAGAGCTGAGGAAAAATGGGTGCCAGAGAAGAAAAGATGAGGATGAGATGGCTGGAGAAGCCAGATTTTTGCAAGGAGGAGCCTGGTTTTATATCCTCTAGTGAGGAGAGGAAAATTTGTTCTGATAAAATTACCTAGTTCCAGAGAACATGCCAGCTGTTTGCAAAGATGAATCTCGAGGTGTTCAAACCGAAAAAGATGTAAGGAGTCTGAATACATATGTTGGCTCGCATTCTTTTCCCCACCACATGTGAAAATTGATATCCCAAGTCTCTTGACACATAGATCAAAGCATATTGTTGCTGTCTTGCAACTCTTAATTTTGTTGAACGATATGATGCTTAAAATGATACATAGACATAGCCTTGTTTAACATTAAATGTTGTTCTCAGTCTAACATAGCTGGCTAAACCAATATTGAATAATCTATTAAATATATCACTCTTGAACAAAGAGCATAAATCATATTATTTCAGCTATAATTAAGTGGGAGATAAAATCACAAAGAGACAGTCTTAGTGAGTATTTTTAGTGTGTACACAGCATCACTGGAGTTTCTTTTTTCCATGGGGAGAAAGAAGTTGACTGCCTTCCAAGTACTGACTACTGTCCAGGAAGCAGGACATCAGGGGGTGACTTATGAAATGTTCACAGAGTGGGTTTCATTTGTAAATTCAAGGAGATTAGCTGCAGTCTTCCTGAAGTTAACAGGGGTGGAAACGCACCATTCTCCATCTAGCTAACTCTCCAATTTGGAGTCCTAATTGCTCCTCAGGTTATGATGTGTTTGCAGTTATATCTCCTTCTCCTCCTTTCCTTGGAGCTGTCCTTTGCCTCTGTTTCCTGGGAATTGATGATGCACACTGGAGCTTGTGGGTGCACAGGTCAGTCTATCATCTGTCCATTGGTGTATTTATTTCCCACCCACAGAGTGCATTTGATTATTGAGAATAAATGATATCCATAAACCAAAGCAAAAAAGATAAAGAAATTATATCAGGAGGGTTCAGTGAATCAAGTGGTAGCCAGAAAATAGAGACAATTGTGGTTCTTTCCTTAGTGGTTGGTGGGAGGTGTAAAATACAAGTTAAATCCTAAGAACAGTGCCTACTGAGTGGAGAGAATTTCAGTAGCTGTCATTTAGTTTCATTGATATAAGAAAAGACATTTGTATTTTTGGTGGATGGTCAGATGATATACATGTGAAATCTAGAACATGAACAGGTATATGATTGAAACATTGTATCTTTTTCCAGATAACTGGTATAATGAAGGGAAAAGTAAAGTTAAGCAAGTGTTCTTATTTGCAGTTAGTATATCAGAGCATGCTGTAAGCTGTGTATACTGGTCATTTTTTATTGAAAGGCTTTGTTTTCATTTTTTATGGGCTTTTTGCTGGTGGGAATTGAACCCAGGATTTTGCCAATACTAATCACACACCATGCCATTGAGCTATACCTCTGCTCCTTTTGGCTGGTTCTTGAGAATACTTTAAGTTTGGTTTATTTCAGCTGATATTGTTGCTACATCAAAGCCTTTTTCTTTGCACTTTTACACAAGAGGACTGTAAGATTTTGTGGGGATGACAAAAAATTCAACAGACATTTAAATATGTCTATAATATTAGATTCTAATATTATATGTATGGGTATGTATGTATGAAGGATTTGCTTACAGTTTATTACATCTTCAACACTACCCTCAGCCTTGAGTTCATAGGCATTTCCAGAAGTACAGGTAGAGGAGGCACAGAAAGAGAACAATCTTGGCTGCCTGAGACATTTTTAGAGGTATCTGCCTCTTGCCTCTGATATAATTAGAATCAATGGTTCTTAATTGAACTAACTGGACTATTGAGCATGTACTATGTGATATGCAAAGTATTGGGCAAACTAAATGGAGTTATAGGCAGTTGTCTCATTGCAGAATGTTTCATAGAAGCCCTGTGTGAGTTTCTGAGACAGTGTACTGTAAAATCAGGATTTCCAGAGATCCACTGTAGAACAAAAGAAGGATGGTATTTCCTCCATAGACCAATTATTTGTTTCTCACTGCCATGTATATTCTAAATGAAATAAATTTCTTCTAAATTCCTAAATGCATGTAGTACATATAAAGCATTTAGTAATGTACCTAACACGGCAGTAGCTGTAATTGGATAATTGCCTGATTGAGCACGCTTTGTTGATGTGATTTTTCTTCTGATGTCCTAGAACAATGTGATTGTTCCTGTACATGTTTACTTATCAAAAATAATTAAGACAGCATTTAAAAAATGCACCACTCCGTGACTTCCATTTCAGCCAAGAGACAAGTAGCTTCATTCCTATCAGATCTTTCTGTTTAAAACACAAACTTTGTCATGACATTTCAAAGAAGCACATGAAACCACTGAAAGATAAAAGGCAGACTGCTACAATCTGGGGGACTTGAGGAATGACATGGAGGTGAATTCTCTGGATTTCCAGAGAATGCTCATGTATGTCAGAGTGGCTACCATGGAAACTTCTAGTCTAGTAATGCTCAGGGTCATAGACAAAAAGAACTCTAAGAAAAGCCTCCTTCTGTTAGCCAACAGTGGGCTAACAATAGAAACCCATTTGACAATACCCTCCCTACTATAGCAAGGGAAAAACCTCATTGCGTATCTCAAGGATATGACTATGTACAGCAAAAATTTGATCTTCCACGGTAGTCCTTGGAAGTAATGTACTTCACTTTCTCTGATAGATGGTGTCAACAGAAGTCATCAGGGTGCTGATTTTCCATGTTACAGAAGACAGAACTAGCTACTGCCAAGGGGCAGAGCCAGGGAATATCAAGGGGTCGGGCCTTAAACTGAGCTCTAGTCCCACCTTGAAGGAACAAAACAGTATGTGTCAGCTCTTGGCTTTGCCTCCCCTTCACTGCAGTGGTGTTAAAAGGAATCTGATCTCAGGCTCTCAACCTGGAGGAAGTGAAGCACTTGCCAGGGAATGCTCAATTTTTAGTAGAAAGTGTTATTAGCAGGGCCAACCAGGGAACTGTTCAGCAGCCTTTTAGACTCACTGTGCTTATTTTTGCAGTGCAATGCTCATGGGGCTTAGAGGGAAGGATAGTCCCCCACCACTGCCCCTGCCACATTTAATATGTCAGCTGAATAAAGATGTCCAGGATAAAATTAAAAAAAAAAGAAAACAAGAACCAAGAAAATCATGACATGAATAAGAATAGCCAGGAACAGATACCAGTACTGAGGTGAATCAGATGTTAGAATTCTGACAAGAAATTTAAAGCAGCCATGATAAAAATGCTTCAATAAAAAATTTAAATGACTGAAAAAGGAAATCTCAGCAAAAATCTCATGGGGCCAACATGAGGAAATTTTGGGAGCGATGGAAATAATGTCTGGTGTGATTGTTTTATCTCCATTTGTTAGATCTACCAGTTGCATAGAGTAGTTAGTTTAAAGTAAATTATACCTCAATAATGCTTATTTAAGGATTGTCTTTGTCCTTGGAGAATCTGGCTTCGTAGGTCAAGAATAGAATACAAGCATTTTTTTCTTTTGAAAGAAATATCTCAGATGATTGTGAGGCAGCTACTGGCTCTTGGAAATTCATGAATTCTCCAGAGGAGTCTAGGGTAGTTGTGAATTCTCTAGAATATAAATCTGTTAGCAATCTGTGCACATAGAAACTTGTTCTGGTAAATTATATATTACTAGATAGTACTTGCAAAATAAGCAGAATACATAATTAGGAAACATTAAGTATATTTTCTCCACATGGAAGTAATTTTTTGGTTAGTAGTGGTGTGAAAAATGTATGAAACATCTATAGAAGCTGTAAATTGTGATGATGGTGCATTAAAAAATACACCATTGTCTCTTCCCTTAGCACATCTTTCTCTCCATTCCTTCTCAGGACACTATCTTCTTCATGGTAGAGTAAATTCTACATTTCTTTTGTGAGAACTGCTGTTGCCTCGACAGGCACAGTTCTCATTGCTACCTTCTTAAGGTAGCACCTACTGTCAATATCCTGCTATCCACAGTCATCATAGCTTATAGGATTATTCCTGTGGCCTCACTTTGACATTATGGTTATAATGTTTCCTTCTGGATTGTGTTTTCTGTTGTTGCTAAGGAAACCGGTGGATTTCACCACTGTTGGGTCATTTCCAGTCCAGTTCTTGGGGAGAATGAGGCCTCCTTATCTCTTCTTACTTATTTCCCTAGTCAGGTTGGTTTGACTTGTCTACTCTATGAGCTTTAGCAAAGTGGGACTTTAAAATGGAAGAATTGCCTTTGAGGATGTTTTCATTCTGTAGTACTGTTTTGAGAACAATTAGATCATTTTCCTGGAGTAGAATTACACTGGTGATTAGGGGGTCGCGAGGCCACCTGTGTCTTCTCTGGGCCAACATTCATCTGGCTGCTAGAACAGAAGTCATTCTTTGAATCTGGTACTTGATTCCATACAAGTCATGTCTAGGTGTTGGGAGGGCATTGCTGGTAGCTCTTCTGTTTTGAAACAGCATCCCTAGAAATACCCTCATCTTTGCTTTTGAATAATAAGTGGCTGAGTTTGGTCCTGGGTAGGAAATTTCTAAGTTCACCAAGAGATATTTCTGGTCCATCAGAGAGAGACCTAATCCTTGGTCATTGTTGTAGTCTCCAGCCTTTCTCTATACTCAAGAGTTTATGTAGCTGATCTTTCTTTCTGTTGTGTGTGTTTTGTCTGTTGTGGTCACCACAGTTAGATGAGTAGAGTTGGAGGAAGTCAGACGTGGTAGCTTCTAGTCGTGTTGATTTTTGTTAAGGAAACTACTTGTGGAAAGAAATAATCATAGGACTGTTCATTCTGCATTAAAGAGAGATAATGTGAAAAAATTTGCACATGGCAAATACATCCAAATCCCTGTGTGGATTGTAGTTTCTAAGAGATTAGATTTTTTTTTTAACTAATGTGGAAGCATGACTATTAGGAAGAAAGAAAAAAAAAGAATATTATGATCTGTTTCAGGGACAGCATTATGACAGGGCTCTTCAACATGTAAGTCAGTCTTATGTAATTAAAAGTATTCAGTGAAGATCTGGATGTGGCAGAAATGATATGGACATTGGGGAAAACACTAAGAATATTTAAAAACTTCATATTCTGTTAGTCTTTAAAGTAACATATAAACCTTGAATGTGAACCATAGGAAATACAAGTGGAAGTGATTTCTTTGTGCCTGAATCTCCCCTTAAAGGTCTAACCTATTTGTTTGTTCAGTAAATTTGAGAGTCAGCAAGAAATTGTGCTCTGTTTACTCAGGCAGCCCTGGAAACCGGGAGAGCAGGAAATGTCACAGCATATAGCTCTATCTTTGCTTCTTTCCACCTATCCTTTTCAGATGCCTAAGGTTATAGTACCTTTCCACCCTCCTCTATGTTGTGAAGCACAAGTCTTACCATGTCTTGTACATTTTTGTCATCTCTGTTGTTTGACTCATGGACCACCAATTCACTGAGCATTAATCAATCCCTCTTGGGATTGTGGCAAACATCTTACTTAAGAGAGGATCCCGGTTCCTACTCAGTTCTTATATCTCTCTTTGAGGCCAGAAAGTAAATTGAGAAAGTAGCTCTTGGATTAACCATCATAATCTCTCCCCTTAGTTGTTGCCTTTACTTGCCCTTCTGTGGTTAAAACAAGTTAGCTTTTTTGAGGACATGATAAAGGTACATTATCTAAGGTGAACTATGGGAATACATATCTCACTTTAGCTCCAAATGATGCCAGCAGTGTGGCCACAAGCAAGTTAGGGAAGGATGCTAGTATACGGCATATAAATAGATGATATGTAAATAGATGATGTCTTCCAACTCTTGCTCTATACCATTTCTGATTGGTCACTTAGGAATTTATAGTCTGCTTAAGTTTTCTGATTGTGTTAATGGAATGGAAGTGATTCCTTTTCAAAATACCGTAACAACATCTTTGTAAAAGAAATTTTTTACTCTTTATAATTCAGAGAAAATACTTGGTTTGATTGAAGATCTTGCTTCTAGGTCCTAGTAGAAGCAGGTAGTATTTCTTGAGCAGTTTCAATGAATATTTTCCTTTTATGTGTAGTTTTTTCGGAAGCTGAGTTCTAGAATAATACTCCGTAGGCACTCATGTTTTACACTAAGGCTTTAGAGCTTTGATGTTTAACAAATTCTTGACTTTTCAGTGGTGAGGATCAAACCCAGGCCCTCCTGCATGATAATAAGGAAGCATTGTACCACTGTGCGACATTCTCAGCTGATAAATCTTCAATGATGTCTGACACAGTGTTTTGTATTTAGTGTAATGTTGAATTTTGCTTAATATAAAATCATTTCAAAATTTGTTTCTGAAAAATTTTTGGAGAAAAATTTTTAATTGAAGGAATTCCTTTGAATTCCTTCCTCATAACTCTTTGATGAAATGAAGAAAATCTTTTGATGGTATTGGCCTGGTGGATCCATGTGGGTTGGGAAGGAATTGACATTTAATCATGTTTCTGGAAACAGACCATTCATGCTGATTCATGTTGGTTCAGGGATCTCCTTTCTCTGAAGGATATGAGTCACAGTCTTGAATGGAGTGTTGGATGACAAGGCAATCAACACTAAGGAAACACCTACTCGTGTAAAGCACAGCATTGACTACAGAGATAGTACAAATGAATAGATAATAGAATTTCTACCTGTGAGGACGTTTTTATATAATTGAAAATATACAATGTTAATGCCTTAAAACTGAGTATAGTAGTTCTTAAAGATCCTGAGAATTCTTAAGGGCCTAATGAGAGTGCCTTGTATCCTTTAGAAGACCTCCCAGTTGAGGCTTATCCTCATATGCTTACTCCTTTGGTCTAAGTACTAAAAAGATGCAAACCTTTCTTTGTGGTGCTGGGGATGGAATCCAAAGCCGAATTTTCAACAAGTTCCCAAGTGCTGCTGGTATTGCAGGTACAGGTATCACACTTGCAGGAGGAGTAGTCTTAATAACAGTGACTCTCAGGCATGGTTGTGCATTAGAATCACTCGGGGAGTTTAATTGCTCAGGATGCTACCTAGAACAATTAAATTTGGATCATGGTGCAGTGGAACTGAGTTGTTTTATTTTTTTACATTAACAATTGCATCTAGGTCCTTTAAATCCCAGCCTTTTTAATACTTTACTTTAAGATAGGTTCTTGCTAAGTTGCCCAGGTTGGACTTCAACTTGTGATCCTACAGCTTCAGCCTCCTACAGTTACGGGATTACAGGAGTTTGCCACCAGTGCTGGCTTTCAGCATCTTAGAAAAGCTCGCGAAGAAGCATATGAAGAAATGTTCAACAGCGCTGGTCATTCAAGAGATGCAGATGAGAACAACACTGAGATTTCATCTAACTCCACAAAGAATGGCTGCTATTGTGAAATTAACCAGCAATAAATGCTGGCCAGGCTGCGGGGAGAAGGCAACCCTTCTCCACTGTTGGTAGGATTGTAGACTTGTGCAACCATTATGGAGATCAGTGTGGAGATTCCTCAGAAAACTAGGTCTAATTAGAGGTCCCATTTGATCCTACTATTCCCCTGCTAGGAATATATTTGAAAGAATTAAAAGAATCATATCATAAAGACGTATGTGCACCCATGTTCATAGCAGCTCAGTTTGTGATAGCCCAATCTTGGAAACAACTCAGATGCCCGTCAACTGGAGACTGGATAAAGAAAATGTGGTTTTTTAATAAAATGGAGTATTACTCTGCCATCAAGAATGACAAGTTTGAGTCATTTATGTGCAAATGGATGCACCTTGAGGACACACTAATAAGTGAAATAAATAGATCACAGATATGTAAATACCATATCTTTTCTCTGGTCTGAGATCCTATAGATGTAAATGAGCTCTAGAATGTATGATAGATTTTTGTGAAACAGGAAATAATCAAAGGGAATGTGGTATGGGAAAGTAATGAGGGGAAAGAATGAATATGATTTGAAAAGAAAATGAAAACGTATGTCTATAGGGGGTGGATAGGGATATAGGTAAAATGAGAATTAACTCATATCATATACTGGTATAAATTTCCCAATGTTGAGTTTGATTTTGAGCTGTATATAAAATGTACCAATAAAGAATTCAATAAAAAATTTTTAAAAAAAGTTCAGTAGCTGCTTGTAACGTGTTGTCAGCTTGAACATGTACTAGTCTGATACATGTTCAGGGCTGCAGAACTTCAGATTCAGGGATGGATGATGTCCCTGTTTTATATACAGCAGTGCAGAGGAGCTATTGAGCCTCATCTTAAAGAATGGGGAGTGCAGAGAAAGTTGTAACGGTTATTTGTGATTGTCAGTATTTGATCGAGGGGATTATGAAGCACACCACTCTGTGTTCAGGTGGCCACCGGGGCATGACGTTGGGGACCCCTTTGTCTTCCACATTCTTCCCATATGCTGTGCTTCCCACTAAATAGAAAATGAAGAACTTTGCTCCAATCATGCTCTTTCACCATGATGTTCCTGCTTTGAGCCATTTTAGCATAAACAGAAACCTTTCAAACTGTGTTCCAACATAATCCTTTCCTCTTTTAAGATTTTGGTATCAGGTGTTTTATCCCAGGACTGGGTAAGCTGGCCAGTACAAAATGGATGACTTTTGTTCTTGGAAATGTAATGGTGTAAGCAAAACAACTTATTTTGTAGTTGTTTTTTTGGTGCAGGCAGGTGGGCCTGTGAGTCTTTAGGAATCAGCATAGTCTTCTCAGTAAGGGCCTGTGAATGAGACTAAAATGCTTGTTAACACCCTCAATAACAATCATTCTCTGACCATCACTGTTTTTTCTTGCTTTAAATGGGCTTTGATTTATCCTAATAAGCCTGACTGTGTGTGTTTAGAGTGAGATGTAGATATGGATTGTGTCCTAGTGATAGACTGAACTTTGAGAAATGACTATTGTGTTTGTATTTCATCTCCTTAAGCCTTTGCTCATACATAAAGTGTGGTACTACACATAGTACTATTAGTCTTTGATATGTATGCATACTCTACTACAATTCTGGGGACACTGGTCTTTGCCTAATAACTCTAGCAGTAGATCTGTTAACATAGTGTTTGCTCAATCAATCCACGTTTGTTTATGAATTGGGAAGGTCATATTTTCATACCATAGATTAGAAAGGGCAGAGAGTGCTTACTTCCTGAGCTTTACAAAAACTGTTGCTTAGTCTCCAACATAGGAGAGAAATACAGTATTCAAAATGAAGGCTTATCATTTCAATGAATAATAGTTATGAATATGTTTTCTCAACGTGTAATAGTCATAACTACTTAGCATCTAAAGAGGTCTTTCCAGCTGGGTATGGTGGCAACTATATGTAATCCCAGTACTTGGAGAGGCTGAAGCAGGAGGATTGCAAGCCCAGCCCTGGCAATTTAATAAGGCCAGTACCCAGAATAAAAATAATTAGTAATTTACAGGGAAGGCCCTGTGTTCAGTGCCAGGTACTATGCCAAAAAAGGGAGCCTTTCTTTTTCATTTCCAAATAATTCTTAGTTATATCAAACTTTATGTGCCATTGTTAAGTTTTATGTTTAATTTTATTAAGTTGATTGTAAAGTAACTTGGACTGTAAGACTGTGTTAATTGGTTGGAACTGCTGGAGTCTTTGTTTACCAACTTCACAGGGCTGGAAGTTAAGAAATAAATACTGAAGTTTTAGTGCTTGGTACAATTTTGACCTTTTGATTAAAGTGATGTACAGTGAAAAGATTGTCCGGTGGTGGTTATAGGTCCATTCTTCACCCAGAGGTCCTTAGGAAGTGATGCAACTGTGGTGTGACAGCATCATCTGGATTTTCCACCTAGGGCAAAGAGGAGAAGGAGGGGACCAGTAAAGAAACCTATCAGACCACTCGATGCTCATTTCACAGGTGGCTTGTCACTGTGTACCTGGCTGTTGTTATTTATAGAGCTGTAGGTGGCTGCAGCTATACCCAGGTGTCTGAAAGGATGCCCCGACTGTGTGTGTAGCGGTAAAAGCATAGAAGTGCAAGCTAGGAACCTATGATCACCAGTGAGTGTCCTTGCTAGAGTTCACTGACATTCCTTGGTAGCTATAATCATTTTCACCATTCCTGGGTCCTTTTGACAGTAAAAGAAACAGACCAAAAAATGACCAACACTCTTCTTTGAAAAAAACAAAAAAACATTTGGGTCAATAGGACTTTAATCAGGTTGATTTACATATTGATTTCAGTCACAATTGAAAGCATTATCCACAAAGCTACAAATTTATTACAATTAGATTTTGAAAAGACTTGACCATTTTCACTTCTCCCCTCTCTTCCTTCTCACTGTAATATTGGGGAAATAGATCTAGCAAGGTCCACATCCAGGTCAGTTTCACAGTTAGCACTGAAGCTGGAACTAGAATCTGGATCTTGAGTCTCTTAATTAAGCTTTGTCTGTTTCTACCATATTCTGTAAGATTACCCTCTGTGGTGATATTTTCTCAGAATTATTTTGTTAGTTGAAATTATTTTATTTCTTTGCTTTATGTTTTAAAATTTTTATTGGTATGCTTTTGATATATGTAATGATCTTGTTCATCATAGGGAATTAGTACCTTTACATAATATATCTTGATTCTTTTATTCCCCATTCCTTTGCCCTCCTTTTAACCCTTCTTCCGATTTTTATTTATGAAGTATCATTTATATTTTTCCTTCTATTCCCTGTTATACATTTTGTTTCCTTCCCTTTCCCTTCTTCCCTCTCTTATAACTCTTCCCATTTGATCATTTTCTTCTTACTTCTGAGTATCTGTCATCTATTTTGGTCTTTATTTGCACCTAGTTTCTCATACAAGAAAAGCAATGCTATGTTTAAGCTTGTGTGTCCAGTTTGTTTCACTTAAAAGTACACTTACTTTAAAGTCTTCACTTATTTCTTAGAATAAAAAATGCCCCACTGCTAACAGTTTTAGGAATAATGACAATTCCTTCGGGAGAGAAAGGGAGTTTATGTAGATACTGGGGCCAGGGAGGAGCACAGAGGAGCAGCTAGCAGATGCACATGGAGGCACTGGGTACTGTGAGTCCCAAGTTGGCCGTGGCATTAGCTCTGGAGACCAGCTTTCCTAACACTACTCTTTGTGCTACTGTCAGCAACTAGTTGAAGAGGACTACAATGATTGAATTTTTGTTAGCTGATTATTTGCTACCGAACTGACTGGCATCTCTGCAAGAATATTTCTAATTCTTGAAGGCACATTCCTTCACCACATTGATTGTAATCTGAATTTACTGTAGGCTGTAATGGCTGGTTTTTGTTCGCTGTTCTTTCTTCTCTTCTCATCCAACTTACTTAAGGGACCACATGACAAATTCTGGAGAGTGATCTTCCTTATTCTGGGCGACTATCCATAAGCTTTTGGAAGAAGTCCCTTTTGGTCATTCATTTCCAGGTTATCAACCTGTAGTATGAAGGCTGAAACATGGATTCTCAACTTCAATGATTTAAGTACCTTTCTGACCCTTCAGAGTAACTTGGGGAACTTGTTCAAAACTTAGGCTCCTGGATGCTACAGTAGTTCTAAAGAGGAGCACCAGGTTTTAGAACCTTGATTACACTAATTGAGTGATATGCTATCATTCTGTATTAATGTTTTTTGCATGATCTCTACCATTCCAAGGTGGATTTCAGTGCACAGGAAATTTATTTGTGCTTACAATCAATTTTTAATTATTCACCTTGTAAGTGTTTTACATTCCCAGGTACTTTTTGTTGAGGGGTTTTCCTGGTTATATTCTTAGGCTCCCTCTTGTTTATGTACTCAGGGACTGAAAGATAATTTTCTTTTTGATATTGAGATATGAAATCTTTTCATTTAAAAATCATACATCATATTATAATTCTTAAGGAATGTCTTCTTTTGGGAAGGGGCAATATGATATGTTGCCTTGTATTTGGGCAGTTTATTAGGGTCAGATGTTTGGTAGCTCTTTTGTGTCTTGCAAGAGTGACTCTGTCTTTTGAAATACTTTGTTGAGACTCTAGGAATTATTTAAATAGGCTGTAAACATGTTTCTCAGTATGATTCTATTTGGTTGGATTTGTGTCACCATTGGCATAGATTTCTCTCCCCTCCCCTGGCCTGTACTCTTTATCCATATCTACATCCATAGTCCCCATGCTGTGGGGCTCCCTTGGCATGCCCGGCCCTGCCACATATGTGGGGTAATCTCATTGACCTCTTGAGAAAATGTTGCTCATCTTTTTTTCTTTATTTCACTTATTGCACTTGTCAACACAAAACCTGCTGTGACTTGAAGCACAGCTGCTCTCTCCTATGGCCCACTGAGAATCTGTTTATGATATGTGTCATCCATCCTTTGGAGATTAGATCATTCACTTTAGAGGCAGGAATAATTTTACAGTTGACTCTGGTAGAAATCAGTTCAGGAGGAAACAAGCCTATGGTTATTTTAGGAAGGGTTTCCTCTCTGGTCCTTATAACCACATGGTTTATACCACACTGGACACTAGCCATGTAAGTAGATGTTTGCTCTCCAGCTGATAGAGTAGTTATCTGTTGGGAAATTTCCTGTTGGGATTCAATTTTCTTGGCTGCTGGTGTTTGTTGTGCTTATACTGATTTTTGCAGCATCTTTCCAGGCTCTTGAATCTTTTCCAAGCAAGAAAGATGGCAGAATGCTTTGCTTTACTTCTCTTCTTTGGATATTCCATGGCTATTAGAAAAGGACTTCTGTACAATAAGGGAGGGCAAAAGAATGTAGCAGCCTATGGCGTAAAGATGCTGTTAGCAAGCTTGAGGCATATCAGAAAGATTTCTCCTATGAGTCACATTTACTGTCTTTCTTCCTTTGAACGATTTTTCCCCCATTCCTTTGCCTGTTTGTGTGGTCTGGGATTTATCTTGAATTTAAGAATGGACTAGTTTTGATCATTTGGATAGGTAAGGCTCTTCAGCAGGGAATACATGTACAGACTGAGATGTCTCTTAAAGCCAATTTGTACTATAAGTCATTTGAAGTGATTTCTTTAGTCAGTAATGCATTTCTGCTTCAGATTCTCTGCCTGGATTTATGCATTCCTCTCCTGTTTTACCAGGTGATTTGCTTTTATTATCCTGCTAAGAGAGCTTACCTCACTCCTCAACCTGTAACTGCTACCCTCAGACACTTGAGCATCTTTTCCAGTATGAGTTTGCAGTAAAGTAGCTTCAGATGGCTTCCAGTGTCAGCTACACAGATTTGGAGAACCTCAGATTCCAGAAACACTCCCTGGCCTGCTTTGTCACACTATTACAGAAAGGATTACATGGCTCTTCATCTGAGTTTTGGGAAGACCAGTCAGCTGAATGGTTGAAATCCCTATGGGAGGTACCCAGATGCCAGTTGGAAAAAATCTAATTCTTGGCATGATTTTTCCTCTACCGACTTGCAATATTCAGTCAGAGGAGAGTCTCCCTCTACCCCATGGTTCAGCAGCTATCCTATTGCAGAGTAGTAAGGGAATAGATAAAGCCTTCTTCATGTACCCTGCACTATATCAAGGTAGTAGTTGGTTTTGCCCTTCTTCAGTGAGGTTTGTGGCTGTTTTCCTTTGTGACCTCATGAGCTTCTGATCTTGACTAAAGGTCTTCTGACCTGAGACACAGGCTCTGAGGAGTGGCATCAGGGACATTTGTTTTGACTTCACATATTTTGCATTTACTTTTTTTCTTTTGTTTTTTTTTTTTTTGAGTTTTTTGTTTGTTTTGCATTTCTTTAAATGGAGACCAGTACTGGTAGATCTGGGACAGTGCTGAGGGGAATTGGGGAATTGTTTCTTATAAATGTAGAGGACGAAAGGAGGAGACACTGGTAGGTGGTACATGTGTGCTGCTGATATCTGAGAGAAGAGGAACTTGTCTTCTCTGATCCTCTCATACCTAGGGAGGCGGCTCATGGGTCATAGGGTTGAGCTCCAGTGTTTGAAGCAATATTTCACTTATTTGCCATGTATTTCTTTTTTTTATTTTTATTTTTTTGCTTTTTGAGACAGGGTCTCGTTTTGTAGTTCAGGCTGGCCCTGAGCTCACTATGGTGCCCAGGCAAGCCTTGAACTCAGCAATCCTCCTGTCCCTGCCTCCGGAGTACTGGGATTACAGGCGTGAGCCACCATGTCTGGCATTGTGGTATGCGGTGTTGATTATTGGTGGGCGTGTCTCCATGCCCAGCATTATATGTGGTTACTGGGGGATCGAACTCAGGACCTTGCCCTTGCGAGGCAGGCGCCGGCACCACTGAGCTAACCCTCCGGCCCTGCCACGTATTTCTTAATTAATTTCACAAATAGCTCTTGTATTTCTAATCTTCTAGGTACTAGAAGTAGAGATTCTTGCTCTTATGATGCATAGACTGAATGAGAGATTGCTGCTGAAGACAGATTTACAGTAATGGTATTGGTGATAAATATTATGAAAGGGGAAAAATCAGCAAAGGAAGAGAACAGAGGTCTGTATGAGTAATTATGGTCATGAAGTCTTCCTTGTAAATGACCACAAGGTAAATCAATAAAGGACCATTAAAAGGAACTTTCATTACCTAAAATATTTAGAATATTTCAGTTGTTAAGATTATAATGCAATGTTAGCAGGAATAGAGACTTAAAAAACATTTTACCCTTTAAGTGTGAAAGTTTTCCCAAGGACAGAGAATGCCTTTTTATTTCTGGATATTCAGTCTTACAAGTAGCTGGCAGCACAAGTTTTTTCAGTGGAGACTGGGTTTAAGGGAGTTTTATGTTTTAAGTATTTGTATTTGTATAAGTATTTCATAAAATTGCTATTCTTTGTGATCCAGAGGTTCACATCCACTTCAAGTAGATATTTAGCAATTTTTGTTTTTTTATTTTTAACAGTTATAAGATGCTTTGGGAATTATAGTCCCTCCATAAAACAAAACTGAGTGATACACAATATATAAAAACTCCCTTCTGCACAGAGGAGTTCCAGCGGCCATAGTCATAACTCGGCCTGTTTGACAATATAACCCAGGACAGGGGCTTTCTACTGTCAGAAGGATAGAATGCTGTGGTGTGGCTGTCTGAATTGCCCTGATAAACAGGAGTTATATTTGTTGACAGGTTCTGTGAAAGCACAGTATTATATGAAACTTATCCTAGGCCACACTTATCCTAGCCCTACTGTATGCTAGGTTCTTTGCTATTGGACCACATGCTAATTAGATCTATTCCACAAGACACTGTGGTTTTAAAAACACTTCTCAGCCCATTAGTGGGTGACAACCAGCATTTTAAAAAGGTGGAATCAAATAAATTTTATCAGGGTATACCACACTTAGCAAGAGTGTATGTTATTTCAAAAAATTTCCGATTTAGGCTAGACACGATGGCATATACCTGTAATTACAGCTACTTGGAGGGTAGAGATAGGGCTGCAAGTTTCAGGTCAGCCTGGTGAACTTATAAGACCTTGTCTAAAACGAAATGAAATACAATAAAATAAAAATAAAATAGGCTGGGAATATGCCTCGTGAATAAAACACTTAGCATGCAAATGTCCCTGGGCTCCTTCGCTAACACAAGGGAAAAAACTTGAAAAGGTGTATGTGCATACTACATACTTGCTTCGTGTGTGGGTGTGTGCATGTACACTGTGTGGTCATGTCAGATTTGAGAATTTTTATGACATATGCTCCAAAAAGTTTCAGAAGCAGCACTGTGCATTGGATGAAGTTGGGTAAGAGTTTACAGTTAATGAAACTGAAACTGAGGTGAAAGATACTGCCTGTGATTGGAGGTGAAATTTGATTTCACCTTTTTTCTGGCTTTCCTCATTTGATTCAAGATACTACAGTTCAACTCCTTAAAAGACATTTCCTTTGTGCTCACTTTGGCAGCACATATACTAAAAGACATTTCCTTTGTAATGGTTTTCCAAGATTTTGTGGTTCACAAAGATACTGCTTTGCACCTGATTATTTGGAAATGAGAGGCAGAACATGGCCCCAGATTATCAGTTCCAAGTGTAACTAGTTTCTCAGACCATCTCTACATGGTCTGTTTCAGAAAGGAAAAGAGTAACAAGTCTACTTGTCTTTAATTTCACACAAGGAAAGTCTAGAACCTCTTTTCCTATTACTTTCTGGTTTTTTGAAAATGAAGAAATTTCCTGGAACTAGTGTTGAGAATCTCTAACGCACTCAAGAAAAACCTTGTTTAATGAAATTTGTATTGGGAGACCCATTAGAGCAAAGGGTTTTACTGCCCCTTGTAAAATGGTTTTGTTTTAATGTTCAGGTATGTTTTAAAATAGATCTCACTACTGTACTATAGTAATCTCTTGTTTGAAGTTCATTGGTACCTTTTAGGTATGGATTGTGATCATACTCATTGAGAATTTGTACCTGTATATGATAAATCTTGATTTCTGTTTTGTGTCAATCCTCTGCCCTGCCTTCAATCTGTTCACTTCCTATATACATAAGCTTTGTTTCTCTTTTTTCCTTTTCACCATCAATTTTTTTCTTTCCCTTCTTTGCTTTCTTCTGCCCTTCCTCCCTAGTTCCCCTTCTGCTTTGAACATTTTCTTCCTATTTTATAATACCTATCATACATTTGGACCGCATATATATCACTTCAGTTTCTCACACTGGAAAAATGCGGTATTTACATATGTGTGTCCTATTTATTTCACTTATGAGTATGGCATCAATGTGCAATCATCTAGCTATAAATGTCTCAAGCTTATCTTTCTTTTCTTTTCTTTTCTTTTGTTTTTGGAGACAGGGTCTCACTTTGTAGTTCAGGCTGGTCCTGAGCTACTATGTAGTCCAGGTAGGCCTTGAACTCACAGCAATCCTCCTGCATCTTGCCTACCAAGTGCTGGGGTTATAAGCATGAGCCACTATGCCTGGCATTGTGATACCTGATACTAGGGATTGAACCTGGGACCTTGCTCTTGCCAAAGCATATCTTTTTTATGGCTGTGTACTCCATTTCATTTAAAAAATACATCTTATTAATCTACTGCATTGATTAGCATTTGGGCTGCTACCCAGATTTAGCTATTATAAACTGCCACTATAAACATGAGTGCAGTTATGCTGTTGTGATATGAATTCTTTCATGAATATACCCAGCAGGGAAATAACAAGGTCACATGGGACCTCAGATAGTAGGTTTTTTTCTTGCTCTTTTTTTTTTTTTTTTTGAGATGCGGTCTCTCTTTGTAGTTTAGACTGGTCCTGAGCTTACTATGTAGCCCAGACAAGTCTCGAACACAACAGCAATCCTCTTGCCTTTGCCTCCTGAGTGCTGGGATTACAGACATGAGCCACCATGCCTGGCATTGTGATATGTGATACCAGGGATCAAACTTGGGATCTTGCGCTTGCAAGGCATCTGCCAGAACACAGAGCTAAAGCCCCAGCTCCGTACTATGATATGTGATACTAGGGATCAAATTTGGGATCTTGCGCTTGCAAGGCATCTGCCAGAACACAGAGCTAAAGCCCTAGCTCCGTACTATGATATGTGATTCCAGGGATCAAATTTGGGATCTTGCGCTTGCAAGGCATCTGCCAGAAACACAGAGCTAAATTCCCAGCTCCATATTAGTTATTTAAGGAATCTCCACACTCATCTCCAGAGGGGTTGCACCAGCCTACATTCCCATTAACAATGGAGAAGGGTTCTTTTCTCCTTGCAGCCTGGAAGCATTTGTTGTTGATTTCTTGACAGCAGGCATTCTTTGCAGAGTGAGGAGGAATCTCAGTGTTGTTTTCCTCTGCATCTTTTGTATCTCATCATAACATTTGGTTACCCATTTTATCTACTTCCTTAGCCCTTGACTCCTGTATTAGGAAGCTATTTTGGCCTTAAAGGGCAGACATTTTAGAGGCATTATTTTTCCTGGATATCCTTCCATTTTGCCTGTGTTTGTTCTTGAACAAATTCCTGGTCCATTCAGCTAGATTTTTTTTTTTTTCTGTTTTTGCACAGAAGAAATTGTTCTTGCTGGAGATGCCAGAAAAAAGAAAAAAACCCACTCCCTTATGATCCTTTTTATACTACTTTCTTACCTTGCCCAATCCAAAGACCCAATAAAAGTGGCCAATTTGCTCAGGATCCTATATATTGGAGTATATTGTATGACAGAGTTGTTTGGCTCTTGGGATTGTTAATGATTTCCTTTTGCTATCTTTTAATAATTGGTGAGAATGGGCCAGAGATTTGACTCAGTGGTTCCGGTGCCTGCCTTGCAAGCACAATGGTCCTGAGTTCAATCCCCGATAACCACATATAATGCTGGGTGTAGTGACTCTTGCCCACCAGCCATCAATACCACACACCACAGTGCCGGCATGGTGGCTCACGCCTGTAATCCCAGCACTCTGGAGGCAGAGACAGGAGGATTGCTGAGTTAGGGCTTGCCTGGGCTACATAGTGAGCTCAGGGCCAGCCTGAACTACAAAGTGAGATTCTGTCTCAAAAAAAAAAAAAAAAAAAATTGGTGAGATTGGTAATGGGAGGACATTGTGGAGACACATTTCCTCTAGCTTGTGGGCTTACTAATACCAGTCTTGTGAGAGATGACACAAAACTAGAAGGTGGACGTTAATTTTGCCAAGAATAGGCAAGTTCAGGAGAAATAAAAATAGAACTTTAGGGGAAGGGCAGTTACATCATGTCAGAGGCTTGTCTTGGAGCTTGTGAGGTTTGAGCAGGCTTCAATCTAAAGAAACTTTATTCTAAAAAGCTCAAATAAAAGGTACAAACTAAGAAGTGATTATTCACTTTAAAAAGTCCATACAGTAGAATTCCTCTGGTATTGTATGAAATTTAACCTGTAGGACAGTAGGTTTTAGTGCAACTCTCCAAGAACAGAAGCATCTTAAGTAGGAGAAATGTCCTTGAAACTAAAGACAGCCTTCTTTGTTTGATCATTATTTATCACTTTTTGTCCAATCCAAAGTGACCTTGAAGCAGTTCTTTAAAAAACAGATGTTTCTATATTTTTAACACAAAAAAGAATAATTAAAACTTCCATAAATACAAGAATTACATATAGCTAGGAAACAAATATTCAGATTAGCTTATCAGTTCAGCTCTGATACTTCTAGCCTTTAAGGCAATGAGGGAAATCATAGGGCACTTGATTTTCATTTTATAAAAACAGGAAATACCAGGTTTCACAGAAAATGCAAATTCTGTTAAAACAAGATCATTAAATAAATTTATACAGGTCTTCAGGCAAGGGCTCTAAGCAAATTAATATTTAATGCCATCAGCAAAGGTTTTAAGGAAGTTCAGAGGTTTTTTTGTGACAATGACTGGTGTTTACAAACATAAAGGATGTATCAATGAGGCCACTTTAACAGTGCACCTGAACTTTGCAGGCTTGCATGTGTAAATGTGTGTGTGTGTGTGTGTGTGTATGTATGTGTATGTGTGTGTATGATATCAGTGTGCCTGAAGAATAGAATATGTAATTTCTCTTAAAGTACTGATTTTCAAGCCTTGATGCACATTAGACTTACTGGAAAACATTTAACACAGTATCAATTCCTGTGTTGCATCTTGAGCCAAGTAAGCCAGAACCTCTAATGGTGGAGACTACGCATCAGCGTTTTGTCAAACTAATTCCAAAGCCTCACCAAGTTTGAGCCAATGTATTAGGTGAACTTTAGTATCACTTACCTTAACTGGATCTCTCAAAGGAGTAGTTAAGTCCGAGAATGCTGATAATTCATGTTGTTAATTTAAGGAAGTACCTACAATTTCCATAAATGTTTGTTTAGGAACAGTGAGACTTGTACTTTTGATGAGATCTCAGACTACTGTACTTTTCTTGGTGTTGTCATTACAAAGTAATCATCAAGCAGCTGCTTAGGATCAGCCTTAGTGGACCTTGTTGTGGCTGTTGGAGACTCTAGGATTTTGAATGAATTAGGGATTGGACTGCTCCACAGTCCAAGATTACATTTTCAAGGGTCTAATAAAATCATTTTTGAAACTGAGAATTTTTTTTTTTTCTGGTCCTAGCTGGGCTGTTGTCTTGGGAGAAAGTCTGCTGTCTTTCCAGTAAAACTAGAAAATGTTTACACATTCTCTAGTGCCTTTTTGGAAGGTTTTAACTTCCAAAAGTTAAATTATTAGATTTAACAGGCAGAATGTCTCACTGTATGTCTCACTGCCAGGCAGTTTGAATTACTTGTGGTACATGCATGACTGTCCCATTGGGCAGCTTGTACCACTGGTGGTACAAATGGATCTAATCACTGTTGTCGTTCTTTTTACTAATAAAAGTAATAAAAAGCCGCCTGATGGGATGGTCATGCATGTACCACCGATGGTTCAAGCTGACAGGAACATGTTAATGTCTGAACTCTCTGACCCTTGTCAAATTGAAGTATGACAGTGATTAAGTATTGTTTAAATAAATTGTTTTATTTTTCAGCTTGAAAGAACTGAGTATATCTCAGGGTGCTAATATCACAGAGAAGCCTTACAATTTGTATTTTATCACAGTCCAAATTATGCCATTGTGACTATACATTTTGTAGGCTAATGGGAAGAGTATATTTCTGGGGAGAGTAGGTGTGTGCATATGAGGAGGAAGTAGAGGGAGACGATAGAGGGTGGAACAAGCAGGAAAGGAAGAGAAAAATAAAATGAATGAAAATTAATTCTGATCTGAACCACAGTGGAAGCACAGGCTAGGCAGTGCACGGCAGGGCAGTGGTGTTCTGAGTAAGTGTCACTTTCCGATTTGTGACCTTTGGTAAGGTATAGTCTCTGTTCTTCGTTTTCTCTCCTGAAATGTAATTCCTGCCTTTTAAAACTATTTTCAGGATTAAATGAAATTGTTTCTAAAGTACTTAGAACAGTGCTTAGCATATAGCAATTTCAATGTTTATTAGATCATGGGAACAACTTGTTCTATTAAGAATATTCTGAAACTATGATGTCTAGATGATACTTTTGAAGGAGAAGCTAATGGAGATGCTTAAGCACCTTTAAATTACCTTTCTTTTTGCTTGCTCATGAAGTTTTTGTTTGTGAATTTATGTTTTTTTCATGCTGTGCTGTTGAATTGGGATTGCTTGTGTCTGGAGATCCAACTGGGTTTCATCTTAACATAACTGAAACTCACAGTATTTCCTTTCTAGCCTCTGAACCTACTTCATTTCCCCAATGCTACTGAGCAGAAGTCTACCTGGGACTGACTGTGGCAAGAGGATGAACTCAGTTTCTGATGCCATCCTTCAGTTTTTGGGTCTCAGCCTTAACTGTGCTGAAAAAAAATAATAATCTTAATTAACTGACATCTTGTTGTCTGCATTGACTCCTATATCCTCCTGTGCTTCCTCGACTGAATTGGATCTGCTGCAGCGAGATGCCTTTGGGTAGTTTGCATTTAAAGCACTTGGCATGTGAGCTCCACAGCAAGGCAGGGGTGATTACCACTGGTGGTACAAAGGTTGTTATTGTATTCAGAGGTTTGGGGCTATAATTTTATAATGAAATTGAAAGCATGAGATACAAAATCTGAATATAGCAGAGTAATTATTTTTAAGTATCATAAATCATCTTCCAGTGTTTAGTTAGGTGCTGGAGGTTTGGCCTCTCTTTGTGGAGTGCAGTCAAGTCATTTCATGTGTCTGCAAAACTGAAGGCTTCTAATTTATGGCAAAAATGTGGGAATTGGTTTCTTTCAGTGTGAAAGCGATAAGAATGATATTGAAATTGCAGGAGCTGATTTGCTTCATTGACCAGAGCAAGAAAAGAGGTTGCAGAACAGATATCAAAGTAAAGAAATGTTAAGGTTTTTTTCATGATTCACTGTCCTGATACTTAGACCTGACTATAGTCTCTTCTTTTAGCAGTTAGATGACATAGGCTAATCTGGGAAATTTTGTAGATGTTCAGTAAACAATACAGATACAAAAAGGTGCATCCTTGTCATGCTTGAGGTGTAGGGTTTTATGCAAGTGACTTACTTAGGTTTTGTTTCCCATGGTGAGTAGTGCTTGAGCTGGCTCATTTCCATTTATTTCTTGAGAATTTACATGTGACATGCAGGCTCTTTTGTTGAACTGAATCCTTCTGGAGTGAAGATTGGAGAAGATGGTATTGGTAGCTGGAAAATATTCCCATGAGAGATGAAGCAGGAGTTATTCCTTAATATGAAGGTAGGTACAGGGGCTACAGGTTGTCCCTTCTTCAACAAAGCCTTTCTTCTTAATTCTCTGAGTCTATCAAGTTGAGTGTCTAAATTGCCTTAAGACACTGTTAATAAGTGTGGTCCACCAGTCACCAATTTGGAATTACCTGGAACCCTTCCCATACTTAATCAGCATTTCCTACCTAGGGATGTTCTGTTTCAGTAGCATTTTTTACAAGTTCTAAGTTCTTATATACAAGAAATTTGGAGGATCACTACCTTAGGGACTTCTCTTTCAGGAACTGGGCTATTTCCTTGGGTGAGTTCTGCAGAGATTTTTCTCTGTGGGATGGTGGGTCTGTTGTTCAGTCCTGTGGCTAAGCTCCTTATGTATCATGGGTGAAAATCTCATGTTAAATGTCATTAATCCTTCTTCTTCTTGATGTTAAGAAAGCTAGATTTCGGCTTCTTTTCCCACTCTTATGAACTGTGTGGCTCAAGAAGAAAAAGTTCCAAGTCCTCACTCTACTTGTGCTAGGAAAGAGGTGGCCTGCCTTCAGCATGAACTTGCAGCTGTCTAGACCTGCACTATTTTCTTTTTCTTCTAGAAGTCCATTCAAAACTCTACTCACTGTTCATGTTTTGGCACCTTAGAGAAATGTGTATGGAAATATTAATTCAGTTAAATTATCAGACACTTATTATCAGCTGAGTTTTGAAGCTAGTGTCAGAGAACAACACAGATAAGTGGGATATGGGTTACCCTCCTATGTTCTGATGATCCAGACAGTCCTGACACAGAACTGTCATAGACATGTCATAGTGTCTTTTAAAAAGTGAAGTCTATGCAAGCTCCTTGAGGATTGACAGGGTGATATTAATTACTTCAGGTCAGGCCAAAGGCTTCTTGGGGGAAGTTGCTTTAGAGCACATGCATGGGAGTGTCTCTTAACTCTGCTTGTGCTATACAATCACCTAGAGGAATTTAAAAATTAATCCACATATTTAAACCAAATCCTAGAGCAATTATCCAATTTTCTGGAGGCAGATACAGGCATCAGTTTTTTTCACGCTCTGCACGTGATTTGGATGTGCAGCTGAGACTGAGATCCAGTGATACAAAAGGGTGAATATCCTTCACTCAGATGAAGGATAGGTGGAGAAAGAAAGGTGTTATAAGCTTGAGATAACACCATGGGCAAAGATGCACAGGCAGCCAAGTGAGAGCTCTGTGGAGGATGCTGATCAAAGGGGTGTGATTAAAGCCCAGTAAAGCAAATGTGGATGGAAAATTAAGCTGATAGGTAGGACTGAATTAAAATGTTATACCAAAGAATCAGGAGACATTGTGTCTTTGCCTGTCTTGGGAATCCTTTTTTTTCCACCTTGTGTTAAAAAGAAAAGGAGTTCTGTGGAGTCTTCTGCTTGCCCCGGGTAAAGGTAAGCCAGGGCAGACAGGAGGAGGGTATCTGGCTCTTTTGCAAGCTTCTTTGCCTTAGATTTGCCACCTCAAGCTGGCGCCAGAACTTTGTTATGTCATTTCTTTGATATTTTTCTTTTGACAGTGCAAACTGAAGGTAGGAAGATACTGATGTTCCTCCTGCTTTTGTGGGGCTCATATGAGGATGATATGCAAGAACTGCCTTGCACATTGGGGGAAGATGTTTGCAAGTAAAAGTATGTTTCTGTGTTCTTGCAGCTGCATCCATTTTGTGCCTGATCCCACGAAGGACTGCTTATTGCTTATTGGTGTTTCTAGGAAGTTAATTTGCAGGTGCTATAAATATACATGGTTCATGTACTTCATTTATTTTTTTCTCCCTTGAAGCCTCTCATCTTTATTAGGCACTTTTCATTTGTCTGTTTGGTGCTTGTGTTTCTTATGTCACATTTTGATAGTAACAGTAAAGATAAAGCTACTCAGTTACACAGGAATCTTTCTGTGTTTTGGGCAGCTACAGCTGTGCCATCCAGGGGAAAGGTGATGTAATAAGATTTTCTCTTAGAGATAGAAGAAATAGGACAATTCAGGTGAGAGTTCATTTTCTCCCATTACTAATGTGACATTGTACATTCACAGACATGAACCTTAAAATAATTAAATAGTTCCATTCACATATTCATTCATTCATTCATTCATTTATTCATCCACCCACCAACTCTTCCTCCCTTTGATCTATTTTTTTTTTTTTTTTTTGAGACAGGGTCTCGCTTTGTAGTTCAGGCTGGTCCTGAGTTCACTATGTAGCCCAAGCAAGCCTCAAACTCAGCAATTGTCCTGCCTCTGTCTCCCAAATGCTGGGATTACAGGTGTAAGCCACTATGCCCAGCACTATGGTATGTGGTATTGATTGCTGGTGGGCATGAGTCACCATGTCCAGCCTTGTTGTATGTGGTTATCAAGGATCGAACTCAGGACCTTGCACTTGTCAGGCAGGTGCCAGAACCACTGAGCTAAATCTCTGGCCTGTCATTTATTTCTTTACAGCAGGCAATCACTGTATCAGAAAATACAGACTCTGAAGTCATTCTCTCTGCATTCAAACGCTGACTCTTCAATTTTTTTTTTTTTTTTTTGAGACAGGGTCTTGCTTTGTAGTTCAGGCTGGCCTTGAGCTCACTATGGAGCCCAGGCAAACCTTGAACTCAGCAATCCTCCTGTCTGCCTCCCGAGTGCTAGGATGACAGGCACGAGCCACCACGCCAGCACTGTGGTATGTGGTGCTGACTGCTGGTTGATTGCTGGTGGGTGTGAGTCACCACGCCCAGCATTGTTGTATGTGGTTACCTGGGATCGAACTCAGGACCTTGCGTTTGCGAGGCAGGTGCCAGAAGCTCTGTGTTAAATCTCTGGCCCAGCTCTTCAAATTCTTAATCTTATTTTTATTCATTTTTAAAATTAAGATACTAGTAACAGCCTTAGAGAGTGGTGATGATTTAGGGATTAATATATTTCAGAGTGCTAAGAAAGTGCTTGGACATAGCAACTCTAATCTTGCTGTTGTTATTATGGCTTCTAATATTAATCACAGCAAGGAAATGTATTGATAGGTATATCTAGTCTTTTTGCTTCTGGCTTTATGCACTTAGAATTTGTGGGGGAGAAAAAGATTTGAAAGGAAATTCAGGGTAAATCATAGAGGGGCTTGACTCCAGGTTTTAGGATGTATAGAAAATGAAAGGTCCTTCAGCTTTTGGTCTTGGTAAGAGATACAGATCTAAGTTAACTTTACAATTTTGTGCAAAATAAATCTTTAGAAGAACTAGAATAGTTAGTGGCTGTTTTAATAACCCAAAGCACAATAAAGTTGGGAAGTGATGAGAGTACTGTAGCAACAACAGAAATGGATACTAGCTTTTGTATGTAAAAAGATTGTTCTGTACATAGATTTCATTTGGCTTGAGAAGGAGAGATCAGAAATTAGTTAGAAGTTGAAAATTTTTGTGAATTAGTCTTCCCTGTTGCCATCCTCGGTGAGAGGAAAGCTGGTTGGTTTGTGTCATTATTGATTGTGGCAGAGATGGAGTAGTGGCAGAACAAGGAGCTCAGGTCTTTATCTCCTTGCTTTTACATGGCTCATTGGAAATAGGACCAATTAGGTCTTGAAGCATTTCTGCCTGTTATTTTTTCCACCTAATTTTTCTGTGGAGTTGAATTCAGGTACAAAGTTACCTTTATCAAAAGACAAATGTAGGCTTTGCCTATAATCCTAGTGCTTGGAATGCTGAGGCAGATGGATTGAATTTGAGGCCAGCCTGGGCAATTTATAATCTGTCTTCAAATATATTTTTTGAGAAAGGCCCAAGTACCTCACTGCAAGGTCCTAGGTTCAGTCTCCAGGGAGGAGAAGGGAAGGGGAGCTTATAGAGCCATAAATTTGGATCATTATTTAGAGAGGGCTTCATAGGCTCTGATTTTAAGAAATTCTTTGATGGGTTGAAGGTAGACTTTATGGAGGTTTTTAACATTTCAGAGAGTGATAACTTAAGTTTTTACATCCTCTTCATATTTCATCTTAAACAATCAGTAGACAGTGTAGTGACAACATGTAGTTTAACTGAAAGTAGATGGTGTAGAGCAGAAATTGATAGTAAGAGACTGAATGGTTCCCCAGTCTTTCCCGGCACTGAACAACTTTGTGGTATGGTTTGAAAGAAGATAAACATGTATGGCCAGTTTTGCTAAGTTGGGTAATTATGGAGTTAGTGAAGACAGATTTGCTGAGTCACTAAAAAGAAATGCAGTTTTACAATTACAAAGTGTAGCTTTAGCAAGGACAGTGGAATATTGCCTAGCAGAATTTGGGGGGGGGATTGACTTTCATGCATAATTAGGAATATGAATTGTCAAAAATATATATGATTTTTTAAAAAATATGATGCTGTGACTATTTCTTTGTAATTTCACTTATGCTTTCAGTTGTTCTGATTTCAGTCTTTTTGTTTGAGACCAAACTCGATTGAATCTAAATTCCTTATTTAAGATGCTTATAAATTTTGTTTTCTAATACTCTTAAGAGTGTCTTTGCCAGCTTTTCAAATTAAAACTAAAGTCTGAGACCTTATTTTTTTTATTTTTTTATTTTTTTTTGAGACAGGGTCTCACTTTGTAGTTCAGGCTGGCCCTGAGCTCACTATATAGCCCAGGCAAGCCGCTGTGAACTCAGCAATCCTCCTGTCTCTGCCTCCCGAGTGCTGGGATTACAGGTGTGAGCCACCACGCCGGGCACTGTGGTATGTGGTATTGATTGCTGGTGGGCGTGAGTCACCACGCCCAGCATTGTATGTGGTTACCAGGGATCAAACTCAGGACCTTGCGCTTGCGAGGCAGGTGCCGGATCCACTGAGCTAATCTCCGACCCTGAGACCTTGTTTTTAAAAGTTACAAACAGAAACAATATTTGAGGAACAATAAGTGAACCTAACTTATTATCTTCAGAAAGCTGGACCTGTGAGGTCTTAAAAAGTCTTTATTTTATTATTTTTATTTTTTAATTTTAATTTTTTTTTTTTTTTTAAGACAGGGTCTCTCTTTGTAGTTCAGGCTGACCCTGAGTTCATTATAGCCCAGGCAAGCCTGGAACTCAGCAGTCCTCCTGCCTCTGCCTCCCAAGTGCTGGGATTACAGGCATAATCCACTACACCTGGCATTGTGGTATGTGGTATTTATTACTGGTGGGCATGAGTCACCATGCCCAGTATTGCTGTACAACAATACTGGGGATTGAAGCAGGGACCTTGCGTTTGCTAGGCAGGCATTGGAACCACTGAGCTAAATCTCCATTCAAAAAGTCTCTATATTAGAATGGAGGAAAACTAGTATAGTGGAAGGGGCCATGCTCTGGGTATCAAGGAACTGCTCTGACACCAGCTCCCTGTACCTGCTGGGGTAAAGCCTGCTTCCACTATGAGCCCTTTTCCCTCACTGTAAAATGAATGGCCCAGAAGCTATTTGAGCTCTAATGTTTTAAGATCCTAAGGAAGGGCTCTGTGTCTGCACGATAGGCCTTTCCCAGGCCTTGTGGATGTGTTTCAAGTTGTGAGGGCCAGCATGCAGCACCTTTCTCTGGCTTATTCATAGTACATTGGGACCCATGTTTTACAAAGCTGTGGTATACAAGTTATCAGAGGAACTGAAGAGGACATGAGGTTCACCCTTTG
The DNA here is from genome assembly GCA_004025085.1 of Thryonomys swinderianus. NCBI lineage: Eukaryota > Metazoa > Chordata > Mammalia > Rodentia > Thryonomyidae > Thryonomys > Thryonomys swinderianus. The sequence continues at coordinate 80,101 of PVIC010000210.1, forward strand.
CTCATTTCATAGGTCAGAAAGATGATATCCCAAGTGACTTTGACTAAAGGCTGGGGTATCATTTAGGTTCTTTTTGTCTTAAGATTTTCCTTTTGGTGTGTTTTTAAAAAAGAAAACATTGTTGCATTGCTCCTTCACTTATCCTTTTACTGTTCCATATTTCTTACATTTCTCCTAGGGTACTAGAGTGTATTCAGTTGTACTTTTGTACAAAAGTGCTTCTAACTGTAGCCTCCAAAAAAAAAATATATATATATACATATATATTTTTATTTTTTTTATTTTTTTGAGACAGGGTCTTGCTTTGTAGTTCAAGGTGGCCCAGAGTTCACTGTGTAGCCAAGGCAAGCCTGGAACTCAGCAATCCTCCTGCCTCTGCTTTTCAAGTGCCAGGATTAGAGGTGTGAGCCACCATGCCTGGCCAAATTTTTTTTTTAATTATATATTCCTTGAAGAATTTTATTATGTAATGTCATGTTATTATGTCCAATTTACATATATACAATATATAGTATATGTAATATATATACACATTAAAAATGTGGGAGAAAAGAAAAACTTTTTGTATTGTTTGTGGAAATATAATTGTTTTCTCGAATAAGAAAGTAATGTAGAAATTTCTCAAAAATTAAAAATAGTACTATATGTTTCAGCAATGTCACTTCTGGGTATATGTTTGTGGGAAACAAAATCAGTACCTCAGAAAATATCTACATTTCCATGTTTATTGCAGAATTATTCATAATAGCCAAGCCATGGAAACAAACTAAATATCTCTTGGCATTGTTCCTGGATTGTGGTTTTATTTGAGACTTCCCATTTGCTTTTTTTCTTCTATATGGAGTACTCCCAATACCTTACCTTTTCTTTTCTGGACAATTCCTACCTATCTTTTAAATAAATCTACATAAATGACACTTACAATCTTGGATAATGAAAAATTAGTTGACAGCTAGTTTTGCACTTAGGGGTTGGTTTAATAATTTATGTATACATTAATATCTTGGTTATTTTCCATGTGCTCCCTGAAATAATGAAATAAAACCAGAGTAAGGGAGATAACTGTAACAGGAAGTTTCTTTCTAACTTTTCCTTTTGGGTCAGTAGGCTCACTTTGTGGCTGATAATGGGTATCTTCTCTTGGGTCAGCTTTAGGAAGGCTGCTGAGCCAATCTGTATTTTAGCAAGAATGTAGGCCATTTAGAAAAAATGTGGTACTAGAGAAAAAACAAGAGCAAGGGTGAAGGATTAGAAATCAGAAGAGCAAGGAAAGCAAGGGAAGCAGTTTTGTGCGTAGAAATGGGTAAGCCATAGTTGTTTCTGGCGGGACCAGGGAGTCTCCTAGTGTAGAAGTACGTAACAGTCCTTTCCATCCAGGTTTTCCGTTCTTAGGTGTGAAGAGATCTCTGTGACATAGGTGCATCACTGAGACAAGTTGGTGAAGCTGCCCTTTCTCACATATTTACTGTAGTTTGGTATTTATAAGAAATGTTCACTTGATACCAGCCTTAGTTTACTGTCTTTCATTCTTTTTGTCAGTGAGTGTGTGAGAGGTCAAAGATTTTGACAAGGTTTAATTTTATTTTCTTGATGAGAGATAGTGTAGTCTTGACCACAGAAGCTCTTGACCATAATTAGTTCATTTAATGTGACTCAGAAGGGCCTGTGTGGCCTCTCCAGTCACAGACACATCTTGCATTTCTTCCCAGCTCCTCCTTGTACTATTGCTGGAGGGGCTCTGGTTTTGTTTGAGACTCTCCATTTCTTTCTTTTTTTTTTTTTCTCTTGAGAGTACTTCCGGCCCCCTAAACATTTATGTAGATAGTTCCTTTATAGATTTCATAAATCATAAAAATGACCTATCCTCCACTTTTACTAAACTAGAATAAGTGTTCCTGCTCATGCCCTTTTGGTTCCCTCACTTTCCTTATAATTAAGTCTTGTAGATTTTGGTTATATATACTAATTATTACCATCTCTGGAATATCACTGTGCCAGACAGTGATTCTTGTTCCCCATTGTTTTTTCATTATTAGGAATTGGGTGTGGGATATAGTAGGTTATCAACAAACAATGTTAACTGAACAAATGCATAATAAAACAATGTGTCAATTAGTGTGATCAATTGGGAGAGATACAGTATTAATTGATACTTAACCTGAGTAGCTTGAACTACAAAGATTCTGAGAAGTAATGATAAAAATAATGGAAAACGGATGGACCTTGATATAATCAAGAGCATTAATATTCCTGGCAATGACCTGGAACTAGGCAAGTGTTTCTGTAAACAAATCTCATCTTTGATGGACTTATTTATATATCATAAATATATAAAATATATTAATACCTAGGATGTGTTTGCTACATTATAAATTTCTTTTCATATGAGGGAAACATCTCACTGGTGCAAACTTCCATTTCTACATTTATTCATCATTTGCTTAAATTTTTATTTATCTATTGGTATATGGCAGGCACTGTTCTAGGTGGTCCAGATATTACATACAGCACTATCTAACTTAAAAGGACAGAACAGTGGTGTAGACTTGCAATAAAGAATCACGTGGTAATAAGTGCAGTGGAGAAAAATGAAGAAGTGTGGGGCAACAGTGCTGCTTTCTGTGCGCTGGTCATAATGGGGCACAGTTGATTCCAGGGCCAAGAAAGGAGGTGCTGAAAAGGCAACTCTTCAGTGACTGCCTGAAGGGGCAAGAAATAACCCAGGCGGTAAAACGAGGTTGCCATGTTTCTTCTTCGGAATGTGCTCAGAATCCTCCATGTTTGCCACATTCAGTAGACAAACAGGTTGGGGTCAAGGAGGCTGTTTCATCTGATTCTATAAATGTTTTCTGTCTCTGGAAAGTTGTCCTGACTCAATGAAGAAGATTCTTGAGAATAGCATATTTAATTCTTGTTTCAAATGAGTTTTATGGAAATGAGCTTAGGAAGCCTTTCTTTTCAGTTAGCATTCATGTTTATCTATGTTTACTTTTGGAGCTCTACTCAGTGTTGGAACCACCTCTGTGTTCTGAGGCACAGCATATTTTTTATTAAAAGTGGTATGTACAAATCTTACCACACACCAACTACAAACTCATTTCATTACTTAATGAAATTTTATCTTCTGTTATAGATTGTTTTGTGAAATTGTCATACCTTTCCAACTACAGAGTAACTTAAAGTTGTTTTGAATTGTAGAGAACTGGCTCATGATGGGGCGTGCTGTAATCATCACTGATTGCTCTTGATTAGAGAGAGCCTTTGTCATTTTTGCGTGAGTGAACCAGTGTCTTGGATTCCAGTGTATCTTCTCCTTACACTGGACCCGAGTATGCTGCTGGAGACACCAAAGGAACACAGTTAGTAGGGGATAAATTCTTTGTGAATTCTTCAGTCTTTCATTGTAAAGGTCTTTGTAGAGAATCCTGGTTTTTTTCCATATTGACGGTTATTCTGAGAGTCATGTGTTGACTGTTCATGGCAGAAACACCATAAGTTACTTGCTGTTTCACATTCAGTTGACATTTTCATTCTCACTTAGTGGTTATTTCCTCAGCCATCTAGTTACCTTCTTCAAAACAATCACTGTATGTCTGATAAAAGAGAATGACAAAGCCAAGTTCAGCTATGAGTGTTAGACTGGATAGTATCAGGCTCTGCCCACAAGGAGCAATAATCAGATCTGTGTCTCAGCCGAATTATAAATGCCTGCATTTCATGCCCTGCCTTAGGAATCGTTTTGCTTGGAATACTGCAGTCAAAACTGCTGATGTACTGTGTAGTGTTTGGCAGATTCCTCTGAATGGCACCAGTTGGAGATGACTCTTGAATAAATGCCTCACTGTCACATGTCCTCCATCTCTGGGCACTGCATGTGACTGGAGTGGACATCCTGGAGTTTGCGATACCCACCAATATACCAGTAGTCACTGGGTTTGCTTCCCTATAATTTGGATTGCTATTCTAGAAATCTTTCCCCTCTTGGTTCCTTGTCTGTTTTCTGTACCCACCAGATAAAGTCCCTGAGGTGTGATAGTTATGGAAAATACAAACTGAAGACTCGTCAAAAAACAAGTCCCTGTCTTCCCATGCACAGTCAGTGCCAACAGCAAGCTAGCTGAGCTCCCCAGTTATGGTGTGTTCCTAAAGAGGGCTTTAACTGTTTCACATGGTATTCTCTTGGGAGCTTTTACGGAGTTCTTTAAGTTTACTTTCGTAGCAACACGTGAAACAGGGAACTAAGAGAAAGAGAATGAAACTGTTGATGTGACAAAATTAGTACAGAAGCCAGAACGCCCATGTGCACACTTGTACACGTGTGCATTTACACCTGTGTTTACTCCAGCTGTATTTTCACAAAGCATATTAGTGCTGCTGCAAATATCTCCCACTGAACAGAAGAACCTTCAGTCCTCTTTGTATAAAACTTACCACACATTTGATGTTAAATATGAATTCATTAATAGCTTTTGAAACACGTGAGAGAACTGGCTCACACAGTTCCCAGCTCAACTAGGATAAACTGGAAATGACAGCTTGGTCCAAACTTCCTAAGAGTCAGAAAAGATTGCAGTGATAATCCTGTACTGCTTTGAATGAATAGTTAAATTATAAGTACCCACTAGCCTAAGCTTGGCTTTATCATACTTCTTCTCCATTTTATTCCTTGGTGATAGCAAAAAGTATGATCATGTGCTCATAAGTTTCATGGATAGTGAAAGACATGGGTATTGGGAAGAATTGTGCAGATTTTGTCATCTTCTTACCCTATTTGTAGCATCTCTGGTTTTCATCCCCTTATCACAAAATAGTGGTCCTTAAACTAGTCTTCGGATCAGCAGTGTCAGCATCATCTGCGAACGTCTTCACAGTGAAGATCCACAAGGCCCCACCTGTCTCCTTGAAGCAGAGCTTTTGGGGCTGGAGTAGGTGCGGACCAAGGCAGCACTCTGTGTTGAAAAACCTCTCCTGCTTGGTCCTAATGCATATTCAGATTTAAAAAGTACTACACTGATAGGCATTTCCCTTTTCATCTCTTGAGCTTATACCGGTTGCTGTTTTTCCCAGGAGTGAAGGGAGGGGAGAAGAGCTAATCTTACAAGTCACACACTGTCGCTCCTGCCATATTCCATTAGTTTAAGGGAGTCATTAAAGTCAACTTGCACTTTGCAGGGAGAAGAACTAAGCTCCATCTCCATCTTGTGAGGAGAAGAATTTGTAAAACATATATTTACCATGATAGTAGGCCTGGCACATACCCACTGATTCAGGCAGTACTGGTATGGTAATCAGCATTTTTAAGATCCTCCAAATGATTTTTATGCACATTTAAAATGCAGAACTGTGAGGTATCAGGTAATATCTTGTTAGGTGATATACTTTCAAAGTAGATGAATATCATCATGGCATTACCCTGTTTTAATTAAGAAAGTAGAAAAATTTTTCACATACATTGTGTTGTTCAAAGTTTTCTGTTTAGTTATGCATTCAGGTGCTAACTAGGTGAAAGTGAATTATTTTCTTACATTTCTGTTCCTCTGAACGGTCCTTTAGCTTTTCTTTTCTCCTGTTGTTCAGTCGGCCAGCTGAACCCTGCTATAATTTTTCCTGTGGTATCTGACCAGGTACTGTCAGTGCATGTGGCCAAGGGCAAGGCAAAGGGTGTGCTGAGGCTTTTGTCTCAGGATTCAGGGTGAGCTCAGCAGATGTCTGGCTCATTGGCCCTGCAGATGTATACTTTGTTAGCAGAGATAGGGGACAGCAAAGTGGGGCCTGAAAAGAAGGTGGTTACCTTTGGGAAGCTTGATAAGCCAGGTATCACATTCCTTCCATGTTAAATGGGGACTCATCTCTTGGCTTTATGTAGCATCCATGGTTTGTTCCACTTCATAGCCATCACTTTCTCACTTTCCAATGAACATTAACTTTCGCTGTTAGGAATACAGCTATTTACTCCTCATTGAACTGGAGAAAGGATATCATGAAAATATATGTTCCTCTTTCAGTCCATATGCCAACAACCCGTCCAGTTTCTTCTTTACTCTACCTAAAAAAGACATATTTACATGCTCAGATTCTTGGTCTCATATCACCTGATAGTCCATTATTTTTCTAAGTGTATAATTAAGGGGTTAAATCCCCAGAGAAGAAGAAAGACAGTGCTGGCTGCGTGTAAAGAAAAGTTGGTTTGGTACCAGACACTGCTCCCAGAGTCTGTGACTGTGCTCTGGAACAAACATGTGATAGAGCTGACATGCCCCAGTGGGTACAACAGATTGTTCTGTGTGGAACCAATCAATATGGCAATTAATAAATATTTATTGAACAACTGGGAAGCACCCTGGTTCACACTGCCCTCACCAGCTGTTCGTCGGAATAATATAAAGCCTCCTAACTTCTCTGTGTGCCTTCAGGCTTACCCTTGCCCCAATGAAATCATTTCTGTACATTGAAACAGAATGGTTTTCTTACATTAAACAAATTTGACCAGGTCACTGATGAACGTAAGATGCTCTGGCTGATGTTTGTCATCCACCGAGAGCCCACAGTCCCTGGCATGGCCCAAGAGGGAAGTTGTGATCTGACCTGTGCCTGCCTCATCCCAGCTCCCAGTTTTCTCTGCTCTGTGTGTACCTGCCATACCCAGCTCTTTGTACCACATGTTAGTGGTCAGGAGTACTGGCCACAGAGCTCCCAAGGATTTGACTTAAACCTCAGCTCTATGATTTAGTAATTCCATGATTTAGGGCAGATAAATTATTGTCCATTTGTAAGCCTGAAGTTCCTTATATACAAAAATAAACTACAACCCTCATAGGATTCTTGTGATTTGAGTTTTATCATATTTAAAATCTATAGTGTTTAATTTATATGTAGTACTGGACAGCTGTTTCTCTTCCTGTCTTCATGTATGAAAAAAATCCTAGCACATAGTAGCTGTTTAATAAAGGAAATATCCTTTCTTGTCTGAACTTTAGTCTTTTCTGATAGGACTGGTTGTAGAAGTCCTAACATTCATCATCTTATGTGGGTATGGCGTGGCATCAGTAAATGTTGGAAAGTAGGATTTTGAGAAGCAGAAAGAAGGCAGTGAATTAGGAGACCATACATGTACAAAGGATTGTGTGTTTCCATATCATCTGTCTTCCATTTGATGAAGAATAATGCTGTTCTTTGTGGGGGCAGGGGGAAATCGTGGGCTGGCATTGAGCAGATCTAAAATTCTTCCTTCAGTAGGTCACCACTTTTTGAGGCCTAGAAAGGACATTGTGAGATAAGGTGAAAATATTGTATTTCCAATCCTGTGATTTATAGCACATTAAATTTTTTAAAAAGAAGCAATTTTATATTTACATATATTGCTAAAGTAATTTATGAGTGAATATTTAAATTTTAGAACATTATTACAGTAAAAGATACATCGTTTTTATCCCAAAACACTACCACTTGCTGTGAACATAGCTACTCATCCTTCTGGCCACTTTCTAAAGCAATTCTGCAAGTCCTCTTTTGTATCTTTTCACACTGTGATAAAAAATGCAATGAATGAAGTTGTTGATTACCGTCCATTGGAAAGGGAGTCAGGTAAAAACGTTATAGTGTGTCCTCATTCCCCTTACTCACTGGATCTGGCTTTGGGATAACTCTGGCTTTTTCCCAAAGTTAAAATAAAGGTGAAAGGTAAACTGTTTACTCAATTCGGGATATGCAGGCAGACACAACAGTGCAGCTAAAGACACTTAGGAACGAGGACTCCAGAATTGCTTCAGAAAATGTCAAGAACAGAGGGTGTATGTGTGTAAAGCTATGGGGAACGTTTGAGGGGGATTAATGTCAGTGTTTCTTTACTGGAATAAGCTTTTAAAGAATTACATGTTTTAAAATCGTACCTTATAACTCTTAGAAATGGAATTTGCCAAGAGAGAATCACCAGTGCTAGAGAATTCCGTTCTTATCTTTCATTTCTTCTGTATCTCTCCCTCAAGGGACTCTTAACTTTCTCAGGGGTCCTCTGGCCAGAATGCTTTTACGTTGTACCATTCTCCAGTGATGACTGAGTTAGTTACAGTGTGAAATAGGAATCTGAAAGCCTCATAGGAAGAGTGGTGCTTATGGACAAGTGGAGTCTTGGAACTGTTTGAAATCTACAGCAAATGAAAACTTGACATAGTAATGTCATCTGTCATCTGGGGTTCATGATAGCCAATGTACTGAGTCACCGTGAGGTTTGGGAGGCACTTGCAGATCCCTCACACAGGCCTGGCATGCAGTCAGTTCAGGACAGTCTTTTGCTATTGTCTTAGTCACTTTCTTGTTGATGGGACAACATCCCTAACAACCACAAGGTAAAGGAAGAAAGGCTTATTTTGGCTCACAATTTGTAGAGGCTTCAGTCCGTATTTGGCTGGCCTCCAGGCAGAATGGCATAGCAGAAAGGCTATAGTTTGTGGCAGGGCAGGCAGGAAGCAGCCTGAACTAAAACTTCCTTTCTCATTTTATTTCATTCAGGCTGCAAGCCTACTGTTTGTTACCATATACACCTAGGGTGGGGCTTGCCATTTACCCACACTCAGAACCATGCTGAACCAATGTTCATATTCTTAATGCAATATCACACCTGTGATCCAGCCACTTCCCTGAAGCCCCACCTATGAGGTAGTATTGAGAAACAACTAGATACAAATCATAACAGCTACTTAGACACTTGATATAGCTTCCTGATATTCCTGGACATGTAAATCCCGCACATATGAGCTCCCCAGAATCTAGCCTTCCTTTGTGATCTTGTTTTGAACATTAACTTTCATATTTCCCTGTGCATTTGCAGTAATTATTCTCCCGACTTAAGGATCTCTAGGTGATTTTCAGTCATAGCTTTTCTGCTCTGTGCTACTGACCTTCCTTTACCTGCTGCCATTCATACTCTTTGAGGCATAAGATTCTGCTTCTATCATAACAGCCCACCCGCAAATAAACCAGGGGGAATCAGTCCTTCATTCCCTGGCCCCTAGTGCTTGTTGCTTTACTGCCATTATAGCTCTTATCACAGTCTGCCTTACAGCATAGTCATTTCTGTATAGAGCCCCTGGAGGGCAAAGATTGTGTTTATTTTGTGCTGTATTTTCCCACTCCCACAGCACTTAGTGTTGCAGGAGTTTAGTAAATACTGCTTGAATAAATCCATGAATGAACCTGCCTCTCTCAGTCCAGTTTGCTGTGCTGTAATGCAGATCAGGTGAATGTAGAATTTTGGCTTACTGGGTTTAGTTTTGCATAGGAAAAGAATTTTCCAGTGGCTTTGAAAACAGAAATTGCCTTTAATCTTCTGGAAAACACATGTCAGCCTTCGCCATAATAGTCTCAATTACTGGAGAGCATCGTGTTACTGTAAAAACATAAATAAATAAACCCATGGCAATATTGTGTTTGGGAGATAAAAACCACATAAAAACTATCTTTTTTTTACCAACTCTCCAGCATGATAATTAGGGTATTTTTAGAAAGAAAAAAGAAGAAAAAGATACCAGCAAAGAACAATTCTATGTTTAAAGACACTTCTTGCGGTGGCAAAGATGGGATTAGGGAATGACATTTTCTATGTATCAGTATAGGTGGTCTTTTTCCACCTTCTGTATCTGATGTTGTATTGATTGTATGACCTGATATATTTGGCCTGCAAGGGTTGTCAAAGATGGTGGTTTAGAGGGCAGAAAATGTCAACCAGAAGGTGGCACTGTGAAATTTGTCTCAGGATCCCAGTTTACCTAAGCACAATATATTATATTCTAAATGGGGGTTCTCTGCTGGCTCAGGAATCCCCTCAGTGAGTCCATTGCTGTAGGCTGCAGCTTTCAAGTGGGTTTTATCTATTGCTGGTCATTGGAGTGTCTGCCTGACTCTTTTGAGCTCCAGGGCTCTGGGTCTGGGCTCTTTTGAGGCTAGAGTAGGCATACCTTGGAGACAATGCCTGCTTCTGTCAGTATTAGTTAACATCCAAGGCGGGACAAGGCCAGGCTGAACAGAACCCAGCTACTTCTCAGCACTTGTTTTCACCACCCTGGTCTATCTCTGGCCCCCAGGCAGCCTCAAGAACCTCCTGGCTGACCTCTCTGATGCTATGCTCCTCCCGGAAGGGTTCTTCGCTTAGCATGCAGAGTGGCCCTGTTGAGATGTACTTTAGATCATGTCACTCCTTAGTTCAGAATCCTCCAGAGTGTCTCCCACTTCAGTCATAATGCAGTTCGAAGACCATAACCTATAAAATACTGTGCTGCCTGGTGCCTGGTATCTCTTACCTCATTTCCTATTATCCCCTCAGTTAAATATTTTTCAGATTCTTGAGCTTTTCTTGGAGTATGCTGGGCATTCTTATATCCAAGCTTTTGCATTATTCTTCTCTTAGCCTGAAATAGTCTGTCTCTAGATATAGACACGGCTCATAACCCTCGCTTCATTCAAGCCTTTCCTTAATTGTCACTGTGTCAGGGAAGTCCTGTCCACCGTGAGACCCAGAGCTAGGACAATGCTGGTGTATGGCAATCACCTAGGGAGTCTTTGTTAGATGCATGGATAAAGCTGTGGCTAGAAAATCTAGCTGAGTTGGAGATGTGCTGTGACTTAGGGACAGTGGCCCTGGAATCAGATGTCAGGAAGAATATTGTTGGATTTTCCTCTTCCTTCAGTTGAAAGAAGGTGAACATGGGAAATTACTGAACCTCTGTAAGCCGAGCTTTCTTTGTTAGTTTTACAAGATTATGGCCATGACTCAGGATCATTGCAAAGAGTAAGTCAGATGATAACTGAGAAGTTCCTAACCTTGTTTGTGTCGGATTCACATATGAGAGGATTCCTAAATATTATTAGTTCTCACTCACCTTCCTTTGTAGTTGTACAGCCATGTCATGGGAGAAGACTGTCTAAAAATGGTTCGAATCCAATATTCTGAAGTACCTTTAAGTGTAATAATTGGAATATATTTAAAGGACGTGGCCCTGTCTTTGGCATATGATAAGCCTTATTACATGTTCAGGCCTTCCTGCTGGTAGTCATCAGATTCAGACTCTGTGAACTTGGTAGTTCTGTGGGCACGTAGGGATTTTGTTAAACAGAAAAGGGAAGAAGTCAGTAGCTGAGCTGGGTTGGCTCACCAACCCTGCTTGTGCTTCAACAGGGACTGTATTTATGAAAATGGCAACTGAGTCCAGGGCAATTGGGACTTTGGCCTGTGCCCGCAAGTGTGGTATTTCCATTTCCATTCTCAGAGCAAGTACAATTTCACCATTATTCCTGTGATGCTCTCCTTGCAAAGAAAAATGCATTGTAAGTTTCTGGTTTAAAGATTCTGCACTTTTAGGGAGTTGTTCTTTTTGTTGCTTTAACATTTTCTCAGCACCATGTATTTTAAGCCCCGCTGGTCTGCCTTGTAAATACTATACAAATATTGTGAAAAGCTAAACCACATCATTTGTTTTCCTATTTTCCTTATAGGGAATGGTGATACTTCTGACCTGGTAGGTCCCCCAGGGCTTCTGCTCAGGCAGTTTCATAGTAAGAAAGCAAGACTAAGAAAATAAATTGTCAACCAAAGATCAGAGATGCACCCAAGAAAGTAGTTTCTGGACGGGGTTGTGCCAGGCAGGAAAGCAGAATCTGGCTGGCAGGGTATCTGCATGATGTAGACCTATTGTATGGACGGGGCCCTCCCATTGTACGGGTGCCGAGCTCTCAGCCAGGCCACCCGGGTGACGGCCCTCTGAAGCAAAGAACCCCGCACAGTCTGGAGCCGCTCTAACCCAGGGTATTGAATAGGACTCCAAAGAATGGGAGCTGTGTTCCTTTTGTCACCAGGAGCCATGCTTTCAGCTTGTACAGTGAATGTGCACTTGGGGACTGAATTGGCACTTGGAAAAATCTGCAGGAACTTTGTGTGCGCACAGTATGTGCCCAGTGGTATCAAGGGAGTGGAACGTGCACTCTGGAGGTGTTTGGGGGCCTAGTGCCTACAAGGGAGGGGTTTTCCTCTTTATACTTCATGTTTGCCAAGAATGTGCTGTACTTGACAGTATTATGCCCAAAAGGGAAAGCATTCATGGCATTTTAATGAAAGGTGGCAGTCTCCTCTCCCCCCAGTAATAGGGATTCTTTTCTTGAGCTAGATTTTTTCTTTTTTTAGAAATGAAGGGAAAAAAGCCAATTATTTTTTGGTTAATTTTTTAAAATAGTGATACCTCAGTTGCAAATTACCCTAGCTTTGCCTTTGAGACATTAAAAACTAGTCTTCTGACTTGGTCATAAGCTACTACTTTGCAGAGTAACCAAATAATATTCCAAACAGTGATAAGGTACCAAAGACTTCATTGCAAATCTGCTATTCTTCAAATTGTTCTAATATTGCATTCATCTATCCTCGTGGTTAAAGTAAGTAATTCACTTACACATTCCAGAGACAGTTGGGGTGGCATGGGCTTCGAAGCAGATGGCTGGGTCGTGGTGTCTGCTCACCAGCTTTGTGAGTTCACCCTTATTTTTTACATTCCTCCACTGACAACATTCCTATCTTCCTCATTCCTTATATGATCTTATATGCTGTTTATATGTGCCCCATATTGTAGAGGAAGGAGACGCAGAACATATCTGACAAAGTGGTCATTTAAATTATAAAACCTATGTTTAGCAATTGGAGGGTGAGAGTGAAAGAGATTCTAGTGTTTTGGGTGCAGTGTTCTGTGTGAGTGCCATAGGAAGTGAGATGGAAATGACTTCCTGTAGATTGTTGATGGAATTAGAGTTTTGGAGGGGGTGGGATTAGGCCTTGAGTTGGACTCAGTAGAATTGAGGATCTGGATTACAATAGGGAACTTGAGCAAAAGTGGAGTTAGGAAATGTAAACAAAGGCATGGTTTAGGTGGAAGGAAAACTGCTTGGGGATATGGGTGGGCAGTGATATTCTCCTGCATAATACCTTCTTGTGAACCTGAGTAGCACACCTAGAGCTCCTCCCCACTCTCCAAAGAGCCCTGTAATAAACCCTTTATGTGCACCTTGATGTTCATGCTTATTTGACTAGAGATAAAACCTAGAGAGACCCACAGCCTAGACCATACTAGGTCTGAGTATGTCTGTGAGCTGCAACCTGGCTTAGCCCCTTTGTTAGTGAGCTGTTTGCTTGCATTTAAATGCCATTTACATAAGGAGCTGTCAGCCTTGAGTTGGCCCATGATTATTCCTTGATGTATGTTGAAAAAAGAAAAGAAAAGAAAACCCTGGCTAATGAGGAGCCGAGTTTCTTTTCTCCACTGATGACAGCTTTCTTTCTGATCTGATGGTCCGTCAGAAACTAAGATGCTGTGTGACTGGGGTTATGTCCCCGCTGAAGCTATCTTTCCCTCAGAGTTGTAATTGATGGGGAAACCTGTCACTTGTTATTCTGATGCTGTGCAGATTTTTATACAGCTGCCTGGCAAGAGTTTTAGGGCAGCATCTGATTGGATGCAGGTTGTGGCAAAAGTGATAATAAATAGAGAGCTGGTGAGGGTAGATTTTGATTGACCCAAGATTGTATATTATTAAACTGAGACTGCAAGTACATGTCAGTTTATGAAGAACCAGACCCATAATCCAACTTTGGGCTGTGGCAGTTAGGGTTTATTAAATGTGCTTTATATCACTATTAATATTGGAGAGCAGAGAAGAGTGTTTGTAATCTTTTAATCTATGCAATAATGGTTTGGAGGGAGATTACCAGATACACTGGACTATTGTTTGCCTATAATTGTATTCAGGACTCCTTGAAGCATTGATTTGTTTCTGGCATACTGATTTGGCTCAACAGTCTCATAAAGCTCTTTTATAGTGCTCTTTGCTTTGTATTTTCCAAAAATAATTGGAGAATAATAATAATGTGGCTGGTGATAAAGAAGAGAGTGAAGTTTGGAAGCAGATTTCTAGCTGAGTAGATAGCCATAAACATCATCTGTGCTCATAAACACCTGTGTTTGTGACCTTTATGTTTATAAGATATTTACTGTTTCATGGGCTCTCTTCTTAGGGGTTATCTCTTCATTGCCTTGTAAAATTTGATTGTGTTTATTTAGAAGACTTTGAATTTTTGCTGAGTAGGGAAAAACACTCCTCTCCTTCGTTTTGCTTGGAACAACCGGTTTGTCAGCACAGGCAGATTTACTGGGACAGAAGCTAAAAGCTTGTTTGTGAGTTCTGTACAGAAGGTGGTGAGACCAGCTAGCATACCTTTTGCCCTTGATTAGGCAACTTGGAAATCTCTTTTGAATGGAAGGTACTGGAACAACAACTCTAATACACTTGAGCAGAGATCATAAGTTTTCCTTTAAGTAGAAATGAAATTTTCAATCTGAGTCAAGGAATTCTTTTTGGTTACTATTGCCACCTGACTCATTTCCAAAACAAGGCTCGGGAAATAAGCCAGAGAGACAGTCTCCAACTTCAGTTTTGCTTACTTTAATAATGAAATGTGATGAAATACCATAGCTATCTCCCATATTCAGCAGTTCTTTAAACGTTTCTTTAGGGTTTTCTAGGCATTTTGTTAACCTGTAGCTTCTTCCTGATGTTTAATTATTCCTAAAGGAAATAAGCAATTCCTGTGAACTGATGACAGGTATTCTGAGCTGTTGGCTGTATGATTCATCATGTATGTAGTGGGTTTGAAGCATATGGGGGAACTTGGCAAGAAACTGCATTATTGGAACTGAAATATGGCCCAGCCCTGAAATATATAGAAGTCATATTTATCAAAGGGGACTATTCTACCTAAAATTTAGTCTCTTGCCCCATGAGGTTAATTGTGGCTTCATTTCTTAGAGTACATGATGTGTGCTTCTCTCTACCCTGCTTCAATCACATGGTATGGCCCAAAAGTCATGTACATATAAGACTGTTAAAGAGCTGTTTCCTCAGAGACAGTCTATGGTGAGCCATGCTGTAGGTATTGCAGAGAAGTCTCCTTGTGGAAGTCTGAGAGGGCAGGACACTTCAGACCACCGGTTAAATCCACAGATATTTATTGAGCCTAGTTTCCTGTAACTAGTTTAATGAAATGCAGGAGTGTTTCAGACTGCAAAGGTACATCCCATGTAGGTGAGGAAAGAGAAATCCAGGTCATCTATTCTACATGTGGTCTGCAGACAAGTAATATTCTCATTCTCTGGACATTGGTTAAAATGAAGTTCTCAGGCATCACCCTAAACTAAAAGAAATGTTGGAGGGTGGGGACAGTAATCAGTTCAAAAACACTGCGGGTGACTCAAGTTTTTGCTAACATTTTACAACCATTGCTTTAAGTTACCACTTTCAGGGACGAAAATGGCACATACAGTCTGGGCCACAGACAAGAGAAGACTGAAGCATTCTACAACAGGATGCTAAACTGGACTGTTGTGTAGGAAAGGAGTTGAGGGAGAGAGTGAAGGAATATCAAGGCAACGTTTCCATGCAGAGGGATTATGAGGCAGGTTTTGAGGAATGGATAGGGAAAACAAAACAAAACAAAACAAAACAAAACAAAACAAAACAGCAACATGGAGAGTAGGATGAATGACTGCAGGTGTGTTGATGATGTTTCTTTTTATTTAGGACCTTAAATATAGAGAGCACACAAACTTTAGCCAAGCAGAGTATATATAGAATCTGAGCAACAGTTTTGTGGAGAAGAGAAACATTCCTTAGAAGCTGAATTCTAGGCAGGGGTTTAGCTCAGTGGTTCTGGCACCTGCCTCCCAAGAGCAAGGTCCTGAGTTTGATCCCCAGTTAAAAAAAAAAAAAAAAAAGTTGGATTCTACCTTAGGTTCATTTTTTTTAAAACCCCTGGTAATACTGTTAATTGGGGCCGAGGCTCTTGGATCTGGAAAAGCTTAATAAAGCAAAAATCTCTTTATTCTTTCAGTGCTGGGGGTCAAATTCAGGAGCTTGTACATGCTGGGCAGAGATTCACCATTGAGCTTTATAACCAAGTCCTCAGTTTATCTTTAAATCCTAGCTGTGTGATAATAATCATGACCTTGCTTATCTTTGCCTCAATGTTTTCATCTATAAAATAGAGATAATATCAGCCTCATTGACATAGTCTAAAGACATAGTGATATAACCCCATATGGAATGAGCGCCTTAGTCACTGATTGTGAGTGTTCAGCAGATGATGGCCACTAATACTTAGGATATTTACTTTTACCGTAAAGAACATTGTTGTCATTTGTGAGAGCTGGTACCCACTATTGTGGCAGAAGTACACATTTGGCAGGAGGAGAAAGAAGCCCTAGAAGTTTTATTTTCCCTTTTATATTGATTGTTCTGAATTGTCTCTCCACCACTTCCACAGTACCTCAGTTCTATGAACTTTTCTTGCTGCACAGGGGCATCAGTCTGTCTCTTTTATGTGAAATCGCTGCCTTTCCTTTCATCGTGTTAATGACATGAAAAGGGAGCAGTCAGATAAAAGATCTGGACATTGCATAGTCTGTGTTGGCATCATATGTCATTTTGGGGTAGTTACTGGTAAAATTAAGCTTTGAAGTTCCTTCTGTGTTTGTATTTCCTGATCTGCCTTGGAGGGCAACTGAAGGCTACATTTCATATTCTAAGATTATGACTGAAGACTTTTAATGGAAATTTTTAATGAAAAAAAGAGTTAGGTTGAAACTTAAGCAGAAATGTTATACACAGGTGGCTTCTCTTAACTGGTGATTTTTTTTTATGTGGATAGTAATTTAAAATCAGGAAATACATTTACTAATATTTCCTGGGCTGTTCTCTTAATTCAGTAATTAGTTTTCTTTAGGTTTTATGCAGTTATCATTTCCACACTAGCTCTTGTGATCCATATGAATGAGAACACATACCCCTTAACAGCTTTAGACCTCCTTGATTGAGAATTACTATTATCTGTCAGTATAAGGAAAACCTTTTCTGAGACAGAACAGTGGTTCTTACCTGGGGGGGGCGGATTACATAGGAATCACTTGGTAAGTTTTGAAAATTTTTTCAATGCTGATCCAGTTCCAGACATTATATAGTTTGTATGGGGTTGATCCCAAGCATTGGTGATGGTGAGGTATATGTGTGTTAGAAAAACTGAAGGTGATTCTTAAATATGACTGGATTCAAGATGACTAGCCTGCAACCAGCAATGTCTGGATAGAAGAAGCAGTGATATGAGACCAGTTATTGTTTTCTCCGACAGTAATCCCATTGTCTCCCATTGCAGTGCCTTTTTAATTTTTTTTCCAGACGACACAACTACAAAATTACTTGTACTTGGGTAACAGCTGAGAAGGTAACTGTTTCTCCTCTGCATCTCTGAAATCTCTATCATTAACATAGTGTCTTGTGTATACAAGATGCTCAGTTTCTACTCTACTCTTGTCCAAATAATGAAGCAGAACCCGGATTCAACAGCCATTCAATTTTACTTTATCCTGAGCCTTTCTCCTTCAGTGATAACATGAGGGAAGAAGTCCATAATAAAATAGGAAATGGGAGAAAATACATTTTTGAACTGTGTGAAGCATAAAACTGATCTTCTGTTAAGATCAACAAAGTCTTTAAGCTCCTGATCCTTAGAAATGATGTGAATTCTGCATACAGAGTCTAAATGGGTTTTCTATTGCCCTATATTTCTCAGAATATTATGATCTCACACCCTCATCTCTCCCATACATTTTTCCCCTTTCCTTCCCCTTTTGTCCTTATCCACATCCTTATCCCCTTCCTAGCCTTCCTTTCTTCTCTTTTTCTCTTTTCCCTCCCTTTCTACTTTCCCTTTTCCTCTCTCTTTCCATTTCCCATTGAATTGGGATTTATAGCCATAGGTTTTTGTGACAGGAGAGTGCTTTGAACACTGAGTAATATGGCCTGGGAATTTGATGAACTTATTTTCTGGTTTGAAAACTGAAACGTTCCCATATATTAATTAGGACTAAACTATTGCAGTTTGACAGTACTTTGTAGTTTACTGTTAATTTGCTATGAAGTAGGTTTTAATCTTTTATAACATATAAATATTATATAATAATTTTAAAAATTATATATATTAGCAAGGCAGATATTTGTTTTCAATTTATGGATAATCTAATTTAAGACTGGGTAGAGTCATCTGACCTGCTTAGGATGATGGAACTAGAATTTGGAGCCACAGCTTTTGGTTATAAATTTCTTTGGTACATTGAGCTTTTGATATGCTTTGTTTGGATTAGAAGCTCTATAAATGTGACTAATAACATCTAAAGGTTCTGTTTATTGTAGTTTTAAAAGAAAGTACCTCCTCACCTGCATGAGCCTTTTGGGAGGACTTCTGAACACACACCACACATTTCATCTCTGGCCTTCCAAAGACTCATGCACATCCCTTTATGCAAAAATGCATTTATTCAATCTCTTTAAGAATTGCTAAAGTCTATAGTTTCAGCATTACTAAAAAGTTCAAGTCACATGTCTCCTTTAAAGCAAACTCTTAGCTGTGATTCCCCTGTACAAATGAAAAGAAAATTAAAACATTTCCAATATCAATGTGACATTATAGATACTGCTATTCCAAAAGTTACAAACTAGGCAATACAAAGGAATGAACCAAAGTAAGTCCAAAGTCCAGCAGACCAAACACTAAATTCCACAGTTCCACTTCTAGCATCTGAGGCAATCTGTGGTCGTGGCTGTGATAAAGGCTTAGAACGTCATTGCTGGAAATAAGATGCCAAACTCCAGGAGAGCTTCATCCTGGGAACTGCAGAATTCCAACATACAAAAACCTAAACATTTGAACAACTTCATGAATGGCTGTAGATTGAATGCCAGATGTGGTGGGGAAGCAGCTATTTTACTAGAATGGATAGTTGATTTTCTCAGAAAGCCAAGTTCTCTGAAGGATCTAGGTTGCTTTTGTCTGCCCTGTTTTTGCTCTAAGCCCTACTTGGAAGCCCTTCCTTATCTTCACTGAACCAGGAGCCAGCTGACTGTTTAGGATTGGTAGTTGAGTTGTCTGAGAATAACGTGTCTTTGTTATTAGCCTTCAGTAAGATACCAGATGGCTCAGCTTTAAAGAGCACCTTAAAGAGAAAGGAGAATCATCCTAATTGACAATGAAAAAATAAATTCCAAAAGGTTGGAAGTTTTACTCTAACTTTTACTTAGGGTACTGAGAGAGTAAGGCATAGAATTTGAAGTTAATGCCACTCTAGAAGCTTATACCATAATTGAAAAGCACCTGCTTTTGATGCTTCTATGATTAAAATAAGCAGCCTTAAACTTTTTTTTAGTACCAGGGACTGATTTAGTGGGAGACAGTTTTTCCATAAAGGAGGTCGGAGTTGTTTTCAGGATGATTCAGAAGAGCACACAAACTAGATACTTGCATTCTCAGTTCACAGTAGGGCCTGTGCTTATATGAGAATCAGATGCCACAGCCAGCAGTGGGGAGCAGCTGCAACAACAGATGAAGCTTTGTGTGCTCAGGAGCCAGTGTGTGCAGCGTAGCTCCTAACAGGCCACAGAAAAGGACTTTCCAAGGCCCACAGTTTAGGGCTCCCTAATTTGTGATGTTTTGCAATTGACTTAGTTTTCAGGGTTTTAACTCATAAAATTGTCTCAGCAATTGATTTTCAACAGAATCCTTGAACCTGTGGTAGTCCCTCGTGGGTGCCTATTGTTCTAAAACTCTGAGAAAGATGTATGGGTTCCCCATGCTTCCCTTCTTTTCCAGGGGAAATCATCTGTTATGGTGTGGATCTGGGTCTGGATTGATGTCCTACAGTATTTTAAACTTCTGTTTCACCCATCTTTGAAAACAGTAGTGTTTCTTAATCTAGTTATCAATGGAGATGTGCAAGTGGAAATAAGCATCAAAGGAATCATAACTGAATATAGGAACTGCATTTCAGGATTTATTTTTCTGCCTGCTGGGACAGAGAACATGGTTATTAGCTCTTGGATGAAATTATAGTTTCTGGTATACACGATCTGTCACATAGAAGGTCTCAGAGTCAGCCATGTGTGCTAGATACCTCTTGGCTGTGGAGAATGGCCCCAGCCAACTAGGAAAAGTAGCCTATAAGACTTCCTCAGTTCTCACTTGGATCAGCTGATGTTAGAGTAGGGAAACACTCTTTTAAGTTTTTAACCTACTACAGTTGTGTCATATGTTACTCCTTAAAATGCTGATACTGAGGGGGGGCAGGGGGAGAGAGAGATGGACAGACGGACGGACAGACAGAGACAGAGAGACAGAGGGAGAGAGGGAGAGAGGGAGAATGTGTGTTGTGACTTGATAAATTGGCAGCATCCTTTTGGCAAAATGCAATTTAGGATGTATAGTACTTGATTTTATTAAAAGATCCTTGCTTTCCAAGAGAGATACTATTACCTGTTACTTTTTGGAAGAGCCAGCAGTTGCCTACTATCTCTCTTCATATAATTATAAACTGTTCCCTATTGCCTGAGGGTAAAATGTAGAGATCAAAGAAGGATTTTGAGAAGAAAGGCTTGAGATTTGGAGAAGAAAGTTTTGCTGACAATAAATACTAATTAGTTGTCTGTTGTGAAATGATGCTTGGAAGTGTCTAATCTTCAAAGAATGTATCATTTCCTTCCTTGATATCCACAAGGAGATCCTAGGATACTTTACTAAAAAGTCAGTAATCACTTGTTATTTTTCTTCAGTACTGTAATTCTCAGACAGATGCTTGAAGGAGCTATTACAATACAGATTTGTGGACTGGCTGTATTCCTTATCAATTTATAGATAGAATAGGTCTGAGAATCAGCATGTCTAAAAGTTCTCAGTTGATACCCAACTGCTGCTTTAGGAATTGCCCATTAAAATCCACTCTTGTATCTGCATTCTCAGCATCTTCGTACTCATCTGTCATCCATGTAACAGATAGGAAGTTGGTCCCCTCAAAAGCATTTGCCTCCACTGTTGACATGATTATTGGGTTATCATCTCTGAAGCACAAGTTAGTGTACATCGCATTGAAACCTCTACCATATTATGTAGAGTTTTGAACCTGAAAATGTTGCTTAAATTGAATATTTGTCACGTGATATAAAAACTTCAGATTCTGATTAGTATGTTATATTTCACTATAGTTATATTCTGAAAATTTCTTGCCAAAATAATATATCTACTTTCACAGTGGAAATATCCAAGAGGTTAGAAAAATTGTCATGCTTGGACCCCATCCCAGACAAATTATATATGAGTTTCTGGGTTGGACACCAAGAAACACATAACTTTTAGAAGTTTCCCGAGGGATTGCAGTGGGCAATCTAGGTTGTGAACACTGTAGTGAGCCTTTGGGGAAACAGAGGAGGAAAGAGACTTTAAGTGTTTTATACTTATTCTAATCTTTCTCCCCTCCCCTCTCCACCCCTCCCCTCTTTTCCCTTCCACATAGACCTTTAAAAGGCACTGTGATAATCCCAGGTGCTTAACCGTTACTGTCTCAGGCTTTTAAAAGGAGTTAGGAAGTGGGCAACCTAGGAATCCGGTAAAATCTCTTATTGAGCCAGAGCCCAGAGAAACCAATAAAGAAGAGTCAGTTTGCTTTTTGTTTTCTTCGCCTTTTATATCTAGTAAGTTATATTCTGTTTATTTTTTCTTTACTTTTTTCCCATTCATATCTTCTTCCTCTTTTCTTTCTACTGCATGTACTTCCCCCTTTGTTTATTTTCCTATAATTCTGTTCTCTTAGCTTCTGACTTTGGAGAGCCAGGAATCTTGACTAGTATGAGAGCTATCCAAACATTGGGATATTTATTCAAAGTGGACCTTGGATAGTCTTCTTTAGACTCCCTTTCATTCGAATTTGTACAAGCACTTGGCTGGAGATGAAGCTGCAGAAAGCACTTGTGCCTTAGAATTCATCAAAGGTGGTCAGAAACAGGACAAGGAGAACTAAAATATTTAACCTATCTATAGCCTTGGGCATAAAAGGTGTATTGCAGAGGTGGCAAAATCATGGCATATTTAGAGCAGCTTTCCTTTTTCATGCTTATAGCAAATACCATTTTCTTAACACAGCACTCCAGGGAGAGGCCACTAGATAAGATAAATTCCCATTTCTGTCAGTGGGAACTTAGAGGGAATTTTTGGTGAGGGGAAAATATTACAGAAATAAATGCTGTCTTTTGACATAGCTGTTTTGATTCAGTGTTGAAGATTTGTGCCAAGGGGCCCCCAAACCATCATTGATATTGCAACCCTTTCCTTTACTGCCTGTTAACCCAGACATGTGACATCAGCAAGATTTCTAGAGATGCCCATAGAGGAAGAATAATATTGGGAAAGCCTTCAACTGATTTAGGGTGGAAAGCACCTGTCATTTGAGAATCACTGCAGATATCTGGTCATATCGGGAGGTAAGTGGTAGGGCCAAAATTTCCTGGAATCATGGCAGGCTCTAAAAATCCTGAATGCTATATATGGCACTCCAGAGGTGAGGAAGGTATTCGTCAATTCAGAGGAACAGGTGTCTGGCTGGTTTTGGCAGAGGAGGAAGGAGTTCGACAGTATCAGAGTATGGGTATATTTGAGCAGCAGCACCAGCTCATTTTTCTAGAACAAACTGCCACTTGGCCATGATTTATTAGCATGCCTGATGGAAGGACCATTCATCTATTTCTTTAGTTGATCATCAAAAACTTAAATAATTGTGTGTGTATACGTGTCAAAATAAAATACTTGAGGTCAAAGGATTACACATTTTTATAAAGCTTTACCTTGTTCTTCATTAGGAAAACTATTATTTCCTTCTAAGTTGTATAAATGGGTTCCTAGTAAAACTAGCTGAGACTGCCCACACCATGTCACTTTATAAATAGGTAGAAGTGTCATGGATATGTAAAATATGACCTTCTTTTTGCCTTGTATGTTTGGAGAGATGGTCATACCCACCTCTGCAGCAATTAGCTGTGGCCAAATGAACAGAAAAATGTACCTATACATAAAACTATAAAACAGCTCCATACTGCCAGGTGTTGTGGTGGGAGGATTGCTGTGAGCTCAAGGTCAGCCTGAACTACATAATGAGGCTCTCTTTCAAAAATACAAAACAGAATAGTTTTATCTCTATATAGTAGATAGAAATACTGTATTCTGAAGAATTTACATAAGTTACTTGACTGAATTTAGGAACATTGAGTGTGTGTAAGCATCATTAGTGATAAATCTTTTTGTAACAACTTCCCCTCAACCCCATGGAAAGCCTTCAGTTTAATGGGTAAAAGGTGATTCTTAAATGGTTAAATCACTCAAGTTTATACCTATGGGAGACTAAATCAGAGCCGGTTTCTTAAGGACAATGACAAAGACCTTTGCCATAAATGTTCAGGAAACCCACAGTCACTTTCTGTACCCATGGGCACCATCTCAGATCAAATGTTTCATATCCTAGAGAAAACAGTAAGACACTTCAATAATAATGGTACTAGCTAGTGTTTACTTGCTGCTCTTAAGAACTATCAAACACTATGGGATGTCTGGCAGCCATTATTTTTCGAGTATTTCAGGGTGATGCTTTGCTTTTACATGGGTGTGAAATGTGCTGACACTGTATTATAAGACCCTATCCAATTCCCTCCAAGAGAACTGGACTGTGCTTGGGAGCTTTAAGGAAGAATTCAGAAAAGATTAGCATTGTAGCCTTGGATGAAGGCTAAGAGGCCTAAGGGATGAGATTTTATTCCATTTTTCACCCCTAAAATAGAAATAATAATCATCATCCAGGTCCACAGCAGTATTATGACTGTTCTGGTAATTGAGAAGCCATTAGTAATGATTGCTAGTATTGTTACTAGTCCTTTGTTTCTTACAACCATCATCTTTTGAAGAGAGTAGTATGGTATTTTATTTTGCCAGTGCTAGGAAGGCTTTGTCCATTTGCCCAAGTTACCAGCTAGAACTTGGTATGGACAGGCTTTGAATCTAGAGGTCTCTTTTCTGGTTACCTTTGGTTCTCTTTATGCTACTCAGGAGGCCCAAGATGATTCCATCTGCTTCCTGCTTCATTACCCCTTAAGTCCCCCAATGAGAGGAGTCTGAAGTTGCTTGCTTCTCCCCTTCCTGCCTCCCATGCTTGGCATGAGTCATTGCTGAGCCATTTGTGTCAGAGAAGAAAATAGGGCCTTGTGTGTTCTTGCTTGTTTGTCGGAGATACCAGCTGAGAAGTGTGTATCGGAAGGCATCATGTTTGTTTATGGACTGCACGGTGTATTTTAAAAGCTCTTACTGCTTTCTGGCATTATTGATTATACTTCAGCATATGTAATAAATTGACACCGAGTCTTTTATTAATAACACACCTGTTTTCCTTTTAACTTTCACTAGTTAAACCTGGCATAAAATGAGGACTCACAAACCAGCTTCCCTATAAGTGTGGCTTCTCTTACAGCATTCATTCTAAGGATGCTTACTGAACAGCTTGCTCAGATAGCACCCTGACTACTGCCTGTGCTCTGGACAAGATTTTCTCCTTTTATTTTCTCTTTTGATGGCACAGTTGCTTTGTTTTGTGGATCCCGAAGATACAGATAAATAATTGGAATGGGAGCTGCTCTTTGACAACTGGAGAATATAAGATATCTGGGGCTCTGAATTTGAGATGACTTCTAAGATATATAGTTCCTGTAAGGTCACATAGTTACTTTGCAAGGGATGATGATGATGATGATGATGATGATGATGATGATGATGATGATAGCAGCCACAGTGCTAAAACTTGCTAAGCCCAACACTATTCATTCTTAAGGTGTTGTCATATTTGGTTTTTATAATTAAGGTGTCAAGGTATAAATAGAAGCATAGGAAAGTTAAGATATTTGCCAAGGCCATCTGGCTCTACCAGAACCTATCATCTTTTTCAGATCAATATTTTGTAGCATGTTTTGAATTACAAAGCAGGGCAGGAATATTCCAGTACTAGAATTTCAGTCTGTCTTTTTCTTTTCCCCCTAATTTTTGCGACAGTGAGACTTAAACCCAGGGAAAGCTGAGCTTTATCTACAGTCCTTTTTATTTTTTTTATTTTGCGATTGTGTCTCACTATGTTTTCTAGGTTTGTCTCAAATTTGGGATCCTCCTGCCTAAGCCTACTGAGTAGCACCATCATACACACCAGAAATCCTTTCTTTTGATGGCTGAACTATGTCATTGATTGTTAAAAATTCTTTCAGCTCTAGAAGTCTTCTTTATATGGTTGTATTAGTGTGGTTATATCCTCCAAAACCAACAAACAGACACACACACGCACAAAAACAAAACAAAAAAAAAACAGCAAATAACCAAGCAACAAAAGCAAAAACTGGTTTAGTTGGTGAGGTCAGAAGGAGCATTGGTCATGTATTTCATTTATTCTGTTCTTGCTGTGGCTTTGCAGAAACCTACATGGAGTGTAGTTTTAAATCCTGACTTTAGTTAGGATTTGTATTTTAACCTTCAGATTTATGTATTTTTTGCCAAAATTAAAATCATGATAGGAAACAGCTTAGTTCTGGTCAGATCTTGCCCCATTTTCTTTGCTAGCATACTCACTGGAGACAAATTGTGCAGTTTTTTTAGGTGCATTACTATCAGTTTGTAAGGTTGCAATGGGTAATAAGAATCCAGGTGGGTCTGGAAAAAATACTTCATGACAGTTTGACCCCCCCTCCCCAAAAATAACTAGGATGAAATTGTTATTGTGATGTACATATCTCATCAACTTTTACTTGGTGACCTCCCTGTCCCTATCTTTGTTTAGATGTTTTATAATGCCTCAGGATCATCATTTCACATATTGCTTGTGTTGTAAATACTTGATTTGGTATCTTACTGAGTAAACTATGATCCAGTCTTCCATCTGTGCCTGTAGCTCTGAGCATCATTTCTGAAGTGATTCAGTAATTCAGTAAATGCCAGTAGAATTTTCTTTTTTGCTACTTTTTTTTTTTTTTTTTTTTTTTTTTTTTTTTTTTTTTTTTTTTTTTTTTTTTTTTTTTTTTTTGTGAGGCAGACGCTATATGGGAATTTAAATCCAGGGCCTGGCATATACTGGGCAAGTGCTTTAGCACTGAGCCACATCCTCAGCCTGGAATTTTTTTTAACCACTCTTTAGGGCTCCAGATTGTAGATGTAAACATAGGTCAAGCAGATTTTACATTACTTGACATGTCTTTTATAACAAAACCTTAATTTTTTTTTTTTTTTGAGACAGTGTCTCACTTTGCAGTGCAGGCTAGCTCTGAGCTTACTATGTAGCCCAGGCAAGCCTTGAACTCATCAATCCTCCTGTCTCTGCATCCCGAGTGCTGGGATTACAGGCATGAGCCACCATACCCGGCACTAACAGAACCTTAATTGTGACTGTCTGCTGCCAACTTATTTGGGATTCTAGTCTGTTATAAATACACACACACACACACACACACACACACACACACACGAATACTCTTCCTCCATTAGACAGTTTGTTCCTTTTTTTTTTTTCTTATTGAGACAGGGCCTCACTTTGTAGGTCAGGCTGGTCCTGAGCTCACTGTGTAGCTCAGGCAAGCCTCAAACTCAGCGATTCTCCTGTCTCTGCCTCCCAAGTGCTGGGATTACAGGCTTGAGCCACCAAGCCCAGCGACAGTTTTCTCCTTTCATAAATATAGTTGGAAAAGAAAAATAGTGTGGAAATTATGAAGGAAAATCAAGTTTTAAACCAAAAGAATCACATCAAGGGCTCAGGTTCAATTCCTTGTTGGATTCACTAGTTGTGGAGCAGGTATATATATTTGTCCCTTCTTTGTAGATGAAAGAAGCATTACAAGAAAGTAAAGGATGTGAGGACTAGGAACTTGATGGGGGTGGGAAGACAGGGAGAAATAAAGAGATGAAAGATAGGAATTTATCTAGTGGTTCAACCTTGGAACTTGTTAGAAATGCAAATTCTTTGATTCTAACACAGATGAAGAATCAGGATCTGTGGGCCAGAACTTGAAGTTATACGTTTGAAAACCAATGCTTTGCTAACCTTTCTTTCTTTTTCTTGAATATTTCTTATTGTTTTGTTTGGTTTTAGTTGCTCCCTATCATATGCTTTATGAGTCCACGAGAAGGTCTGTATCAAAGAAAAACTATTGAGGAAGCATAAATCTCATATCCCAAAGAGCACTTCCCTGAATATTTCATGTTTTACTAGTGCTTATTGCTTCTGTTCAGATTAAGCTCTGGAACAAAATTAAGATTCTCTTCAAGCCTTGAAGTTATTAATAGACACTTCATTTGTTTAGTACTAATGTAAAATGTCTGATATCTGTAGAGCAAGTGGGTCATAAAAACTCATACTTGTTAAGTGTTCCACTAGGAGAAGCATTATGAGGCCTACAGGATGCTAAGATTAAGCAAATAATACAGTTTTGTTGATCTCAGTACAGTAGATGGAGTTGGCAAGAAGAGTGAACTTCATAGCTTAAAGGGGGTCTACTGGTCAGTATTTATATTATTTACACATTAAAAAGGATGATCTCACTGGGCATGGTGGCTCACGCCTATAATCCCAGCACTTGGGAGGCAGAGACAGGAGGATTGCTGAGTTCGAGGATTGCTAAGTTCGAGGCTTGCCTGGGCTACATAGTGAGCTCAGAACCAGCCTGAACTACAAAAGCGAGACCCTGTCTCAAAAAAAAAAAAAAAGATGATCTCACTTGATTATGAAACACTGAACAAATCATAATTCCTGAGCCCATAGTGATAAGAGAGAGGAGCTGTTGACACTACTGAGAATAACTATTATGCCAACTCTACATACTGAAAATTAGAAATAAAAGAAAAGACTTAAATATTTTCTGTCCCTTTAATGAGAACTATATTTTTTGTGGGAAATGAGAGAAAGCTGTACTTTACAAGTGGATACTAGTGAAGAGGATATAGAAGGAGCCGATCTAGTGGCATACACTTGTAGTTCTAGCTACTGTAAAGGCTGGTGTGGGAGGATTCTGAGTTTGAGCCCAGATCAGGTAATAATTCCAAGTTTGAGCCCTGACTCAAAAAAAGCAAAACAAAACATTCTGTGTTAAGGTATTGTTTGATTTAATTATAGTCAAAATGAATTTACATATGTGTTTAAAAATGAGTGGGAATAACTAGGGATATGGTTCAGTGTCAGAGAACTTGCCTGCCATGTATAAGGACTTAGGTTCCATGCTCAGTGCTGAGGGAGGAATATACATATGTACATGGAAACACAGCATTATCGTGTCAACATCTGCAGTGTACCATGAAATATTTAATCCAGGCCAATGCCATCATCACAGAACTATGAGGTGGAAGTGTTGTCGAGAACAGAACAATCTTAGAGTACCAAAGAATACCTTGTCTGTTACTAGACAAGGGTAAGGAATATCTTTAACAATGATAGTTACCACCTTACCTGAGTGAGATCTCTAGAAGTAGGTTACGTGTAAAGGTCAGCCTCCTGATGTGGTGTAACATGAAGCATATTGTGTCTCCAGTGACTAGTTTTGCTGAAAATGTTTATTTGCAATCTAACTAAGTTTGAAGAAAACACAAGATTGGAGAAACAAATTAATACATGCTAGGAAGAAATAACCAGACAAATCCAAAATGTGAGCTATTGCCTGCCTGCCTGTCTGCCTGTCTGCTATCTGTGTCTCTCTGATAGGGTCTTACTTTGTAATGTGGCTGGTCCTGAACTCACAGCATACCACTTGTGTCAGCCTCAGGGTGCTGGGAGTCATAGAAATTTGACTATAGACTGGTTGTCAAATGATATTAGGAACTTGCTGTTAATGGGTCGGGTGTGACATTTTCCTTTTGTTAGAAGAGCAGTGTCTTTATTCTTAACAGGTGCATGTTAAGGATTTTG
The DNA here is from genome assembly GCA_004025085.1 of Thryonomys swinderianus. Lineage (NCBI taxonomy): Eukaryota > Metazoa > Chordata > Mammalia > Rodentia > Thryonomyidae > Thryonomys > Thryonomys swinderianus. The sequence continues at coordinate 108,969 of PVIC010000210.1, forward strand.
TCATGAAAGTGTCATATCTGCATTTCATCTGCACATAGTTCTATGGAAAATAAAAGTGATTGTGTAGATAAAGTGAGTTTTATAAAATGTTAATTTTGAATCTAAATAATAGGCATATGGATGTACATTTCATATTTTCAACATATTTCAAACTTTTCCAAGGAAGCAAAAAAAGGGTTGTCTTAATCCAAATAATTAATTGTATCACTTAGAAATGAGTTACTTACTTAACATCTTTTGGGCTTTGTATCTATAATTGAATATAGTAATAATAGTGCCACAAAATGTTGTTGAGGTGATTAAATGACGTATTAGCATTTTACACACATAGCTGTATTACCACATGAATGCTGCACATGAACTAAAAGTTCATATATTTTAGTGATGATGTGATGATTGGGGATTAAATTTCTAGGTTTAATATAAATATGGATTCAATATAGACACGTTCCTAAACATAGGCCATTTTCTCAGATTTTTGGATTATAACTCAGTACATGAAAACTTTCAAATCAAGTGTGAATTCACAGAAAAGTTTGGATGCAATTTTTATATCCAAATTATTCTTCTATTCAGGTTTAAGGTTACTTTATTTAAACATTCTTATCCAGAAAGTGGATGGTGGTTAAGGACACTTTTTGTGAGGCCTGGGAATTTAGCTTAATGGTGCTACACCTGCCTTGTAGGAACAAGGTCCTGAGTTTAATCCCTGGTGTTAAAAAAAAAAAATGTGTAAACCCAGCATGGTGTTGCTGTTCTATAATCCCAGCTACTGTGGAAGGTGAGCTAGGAGGATTTGAGGCCAGCCTAGGTAATTTAGCAAGACTCTATTAAAAAAAAAAAAAGCACTGGGAATGTAGGGAATGTAGTTTAGCATTTCTAGGTTCAGTCCTCAGTATTGCCACAAAGAAAACAAGAAAAAGATACTTTAGCTAGAACTATGCTTTGTAACTCAGCATTATGATCCATTTTGTATAAAAACGCAGTGAATGTTTGAAAAGGCTTGCAAAGAAGTGAATAAAATGCTGGAGTAAAAGAGTTTGATTTTGTAACAAACATGTTAGCAGACAAGCATGTTCCAATTAGTGTGATCCTCTTCAGAATACCTTGGGGCAGTATATTTGTACATCTGTGAGCTCTTTATTGTTTAGAAGATTGTTAAGATTTTTCCTTCAGAGGGTGAAGTTGTTTTTAGGAATATCCAAAGTTTTTCACTGCTTCTTCTGATATTATGAAGTAAGTTATTGAAATGGCTAATTAATTTAGACACTTAGTCATTCGATCATTGAAGTATGTGACAGCTCTCTAGTGGGATGCATTTTGCTCCACTACTTTCAAATCAGGTGTTCCAAAGAGTCTTGGTTTGTTCACTGTCTGACCTAATACCACCAGTAGTAGGTGTATCTCCTACTTTACTTATTTGAGTGGGTTGGATGTATTTTTTATGGCTATTCCTTTAGTCAATGACTTTAAAGTTAACTGTTTGATCTTGGGGTCTTGTGACCTCAACAGCTAGACTTGCTTCAGGTGTGTTGATTCAGAGTGGTAGGATCACCAGAGATAGATGTTGGGCAGTAAATTCCTAGCAGTTGACTCTCTGGTGGCCGCTTGTCTCAGCTCAGGATGTCAGAGAACCATAAAACTTCATCGATAGCCAGGCATAATGGCAGGGCCTTACCAACTGATGGTGGGACCTGAGTGTAGTGCTGCTTTATATGTAATGGAGGGGATGTCAGGTATGGGGCAGGTTCATATCCTAGCAGAATCTGGGTGGAGGGCTGTTTCTCATGCCCTTATCACACTTAGGTGACAGGTAGCCCTGGTCAGGCTGTCTGGGGTTAGATGAGACTGTGATTCAGGAATATGATGCAGGCCTAGAAAAGAGGCACTTGGAGTAATACTGTTGGAGTTGGCTCTTTTCCTGTGAACCTACAGGAGGTAGCCAGTAAGTTGGTTGTGGGTGAATGAGTGTTACAAGGAATATTAAAATATTATGAGGTGAGCCAAATAACATGGGTTCTCTGGGGTTATAATTTATATCTAGATGCCAACCAAGAGCCTCATGTGCTCTTAGGCAGGGTCTTTGAAGGTGATTGGGACTATAGGGGTGTTACAGCTTCCTTTTAGGACTTACTGTTAGGATATAGTTACCTGGTTAGTGGTAGGTCACAGGGGCCATGACCTGGAAGTATCTGTCTCCCTCCTAGTTTCACCTTTCTTCCTTTTCTTCCTGATCACCATGATGCATCCAGCTTTCTTCTGCCCAGACCACTGATCAGGCAAGAGCTGAAACTTATGAAATGACCCAAAGTAAGGCCCTCGTCCTTTAGGTTGTATCAAGTAACTAAGACATTTGGGTTCCAGAAGTAGTTGAAGAACATTCATGCTGAAATGGAAAGTAATGAGAAAGATAGCCAGGGGGTAAGGCAACAGATAGGTGGGCTGAGAGGGAATGTTGGAAGGGAGGGGATTACAAAGGACAGAGTTTTCCAACAAGTGTTCATAAAAGTCCAGAATTTAGCAAGTTTATTAAAGAGTATCATATACCATATACCTGTGAGGTAGGAGTATATGCATTGTTCAACTCTAAATATTTGATGCAGTGCCCAGAAAACGCTGTGTGCAGCATATATTTTTGAATGAGTAAAAGTGTTCATTATATGACTAAAAGAGTGAATAGGGATGAGTCAGGATCGTCTGACCAAGGTTCAGCCTAACAGGAAAATGCTAATGTTTCAGATTCCCTGAGAGGCTGGTTTCTCAGATGTTTCATTTATCAATGAGGATGCTTTCTGCTGGCTTAGCTTAAATGGTAACCTGACAGGGTTTGCAACAGTCTTGGGAAATGAACATGCTATGTTTGCTGTAGAGATAGGAAAATGGAGATTTAGAGAGGTGAAACAATTTGCATAGAGGTCTACAACCAAGATCATCATTAGACCTCACACTAGCTTTTTCAGCTCTTGCATACAATTTCTTTATTTTTAGCAGTTAGTGCTAGGGCAGTTTTGCTTTGAAAGTAGTTTGTTTAATGGTACATTTGTGTCATGTTAGAGTGATTAAACATGAAGTGAGAAATAAGTAGGGGAAAATTCACATACTGGCCAATCCTTGTTACACTATTTCCCTAGTCATTATTTGGCTGATTGAATAATGAAGATGATAAAGCTGAATGAGTTGAATGATTTGTAATTTAAAGAAAATCCTTTGTTCTACTTAACAAGCTACAGTTATCAGAAAGAAATAGAAGCCCCAGTTAATCGTAATATAGGATACTTATTTAGGAAAGGAGATATTTCAAATGAAATTAGCCTTTACATTGTTTTGCTGGAGACAGTTTTCATCTTACCATCTCAGTACTTAAATGATTATTGCTGCAAGGAATCTATCAGAATGATCTTACTGATAATGGATGAAAGAAACTAATCAGATACAAAGAAATTAAAAAATGTGTCCAAGAAGGATATGATCTTGTGGTTTTCAGTCACTCAGTGAGGTGTGTGGGATAGATGGGTTCAGCAGATAAAACTGCCATACTTTTCAGAAGTCAACTCAAGGCAACAGAGAGGAAACATGACAGAGACTGGAAAGAGACCCTCTCTCAGATGATGAGTAATATATATTTTATATTCATATTAATATTTCATTGGAGAGAAGGTCAAAATCTACATTTAAATGGAAATATTTAAAAAGCACAAGCATAATATTTGACTAAGTGAAACACCCAGGGTTTTCAAGAACACAAGCAATTCCTCTGGGACTTTAGCTCTCCAGACGTGTTTCTAGGAACATGTTGGAATGTTCGAATTACTTTCATCTTCTGGGTGGATCTTAGCTCTGGCTTTTGAGAATCTTAATTCCTTTCATTCCCCTTCTTTTTGATTCTGAGTTTTCCCTCTGTATTATTAGCTGGCTGGAAATCCATTTTCCTATCTTGTGAAATGGACATAGTAAGGTAGTAGAAACAGGCCTAAACAGGGTGCTTTTGGGTTTAAGTAATGGAAAATCCAATTTATAAAGTATTATATCAGGAAATTGGGAATAAAAGTCCCATAAGAAATTTCATATGCTTGAAGATTCAAGTTCTGTTCATCCTTGCATTTCCTTCTGGTGTTCATAATGTGTTAGATTTCACCTTTAGACTTATGATCTGTTGGTTGTAGGATAGATATTTAACTTAGATCAACAAATCAAGTCTTCATGGTGATCAAAAAAGAAGTGAGAATGCCAGAAGTTAAAAAATCTTTGTTCTTATTTTTGTCTTATCCAGGAGGAATATTTTCCCTGGAATCCAGCAGAAAATTTGTCCTTATATCTCTTTGACCAGAACTGGGTTCCACTCCCTTAACCCCTCCCCCAGCCACACTGTTAAAGGGAATCAGGATGAGCGTTATTGGTTTAGAACATTCCCACTTAATTTCCCAAGGCTGGTCTCATTACTGTAAGCACAGTACCATACTGATTGCTACACTGACTCTCTGGTGGAACTATTTTGAGTGTGAAGATGCACAAATGTGTACAGCTCCCCTAAGTATTTATTAGTTTATAAGTGGCTATAGTAACATGAAGTAGAGACAGATTTGGAAGAGGAAAGTTGATGATTGTGGCTTTTCCTAGGAAAGCTGCATCAGAGAGGGGTGTTTATAAATAAGGGGATTTCCAGTACTTCAGAGCTGTGTTGATGAACTGGGACCACATGGGGTGGCCCTGTGGTAACCTACATAGAACTGGAACGAAGCCAGTTTGTTCAGCTATCCCAGATCCTTTCTGCTGCACTGCTTCCTCCTGTTTCCACCAGTCCAACCCGAGGTAACTACTCCTCCTGTAATAGACACAACTTCTGGGATTCAGGCCATGATTCATTTTTAATCCTGACTGGACAATTCACTTGTGGGCAGGCACTTGAGTAAATGTCAGTGACTCATAATCTTTGCTTTAAGAAACCTGTGATGAGAAGCCTCACTGTTCTGAGTATCTCTTACTTTAGAATGAGGGCTGAGACTAAATAACCACTTCTCTCCTTTATCACGCTCAAGTTTATGATTAATTTTCAAGTTTATCTTTTTCCTTTTTGGTTTGTTTTGCGGAGTCTTGTGGAGAGATTGTACCTTTTGTTTAAATACAAAAGAGTAAGCCTGAGATTTTTTTGCCCTGGTAGATTCTGTTATTCCTTGTAGGTTAGAGAGAAGATTTTCCACTTCATCCTAAGTGTGGTGAGGTGAGCATATAACACCTTAGCCTCAAATACAGGACTCATCTTTGGGCCTCAGCACCAGTAATCTCTGAGGGTCTTGTTGGCCCTTTTCATTCTACTTAAGCTGCTTCACTGGCAAATTTGCTTTTCTTCTTTCATACTGGTTTGTTGTTCAAAAATGGTGCTACCCTGGGAATGACAATTTATGAGCTTGCTTTCATACTGGTGTCACTGTTAATCTTGATCATAAACCTGATTGTCTTGGAAGCTGCCTATAAGATTAGTAACAGTTCTGTGGTGAGTCATGGTATAAGCTTGAGAACTGTGTCAGGAACCTAGCCTCTTCTTCTCTGATGTTCTCCTCTGTTTGCTGTCCTGTTTCATGACTCCAGCAACATTCCTCTACTGTGCACCATAATGGTGTTGCTTTGAAGCCTGCTGACTGTGTATTGAAACCTGTGAAATCATAAGCCAAAATAAAGCTCTCTTCTTCTATTAATTTTCAGGGGTTAAGGAATTTTTATCAGTAATGGAAAGCTGAACTGTACACCAGACAATAAAAGACTGAATTGAAGCCTTTGCTTACTTTTAGTAGTAGGAAGAGTAGAAAGTTGAGCACAAGACATTTGAATATGAGAATGAACAGGGAGTAAGAGATGGAGGATGAGGACAGAGAAAGGAAAGCTGGAGTTTCTGAACTTGCAGAGACCTGGCCGTACCCTTTATCTCTAGCCTCTCAAGTAATTCGGCCAAGCCCTCTGGCCACTCAAGTACTATATAAGCCTCTTGTTTCTTCCCATTTCTTCCCTTAGTTTCCTCTAAGAGTCTTCCTCCTCCCAATGTATTTATTTATTTTAGAAAGAAGAGGAGGAGTTCTGATTCCAGAGAGAGAGAGAGAGAGAGAGAGAGAGAGAGAGAGAGAGAGAGAGAAGATGCCAGAGAGATTTAGAGACAGAGGGATAGACAGAGAGATGGAGAGAGATACTGAAGCGTAAGATAGAAAGAAGAGCCATTTGTAAGCTACTAAGGATTGGCAGTGTCTTATAATAGATTCTGTTGTTTGCTATAAGCAAAAGTGATGGTATTTCTCCTTCTTTACCCTTGGGTTGGATCTTTTTACCTTGGAGTGGCAGCTCCCATCGAAAGAAATAGTTCTTTCTAACAGAAGGGAAGTCAATTGCAGTCTGTACTGTATTGCCCCTACCCATAACCCCATTAAAGGGTTGTAAATAGTACTATAATGATGTCTCAGTCATTTGTTTTGATGTATCCAAGCTTTTAATAAATCAGCCACAGCTTGCTTAATAGGAATATGAGAGCACAGCGCGTTGCTGCCAGCAGCTGCTAGTAAATTATAAAGCATTCATCTGTTTTACAAGGGAATTAAATGTTTGTTCTCTTTTAAGGGATTGTGACTAAACAAGGGTGTGTGTGTATGTGTGTGTGTGAGCAGTATGCACACGTGCATGTGCACGCAACAGCTTGTCTGATCCCAATGCCCTCCTGGAGCAGTAGCAACTCCAGGTACCTAGGGAACACCTGTAACCAGAGCGGTATGAATTAGCATGCCCCCAGGTAAACCCTGTCATTATCAGTCTCTGCTCTGTGTGCATCTCCAAAGCAGCATTTATTGGATTACATTTTTCTTCCACTTCAAAGGATTTTGTGAAATACAAGTCCCATCTCTTTCTCTCCTTTTTCCTTAAGACTGTCTTGGGAGGGAGCATTAAATAAACCATCTATCCAGCGTGACTGACATTCAATTGTGTGCAAAATTGAGTTAGCGTACTGTATTGGACTTTTATGTTTATATTGGATGCGGACTACCCTCTTTTAACACCATTTGCTTTATTTGTAAAATAATTGTCCAAAGAGAAAGTCTCAGAGTATAGATAAAAACAGGAACACAAACTTTTGACATGTTGTGAGACTTTTGAATCTTTTCCTTATTTTAAAATACTGCAGATTCACAAGGAGTTACATGCATATGTACAGAGAAACAAGATGGCTTCACCTAGTACAGTGTGTGTCTAATTTTGTTATGTGTAGATTTGCTTATCTATTCCTATATCAAAATAGAGAACTAGTCCATAGTGACAAAGCTTCTCCCTCTGGCTCCTCCCCCTGCCACTGTCCTTCACTGCTGGTAGATATTCATCTGCTTTCTATGTCTACATTTCTTTTTTTTTTGCTTTTTGAGAGAGGGTCTTGCTTTGTAGTTCAGGCTGGCCCTGAGCTCACTATGGTGCCCAGGCAAGCCGCCGCGAACTCAGCAATCCTCCTGTCTCTGCCTCCAGAGTGCTGGGATGACAGGCGTGAGCCACCACTTCCGGCATTGTGGTATGCGATGTTGATTGTTGGTGGGCGTGTCTCCATGCCCAGCATTATATGTGGCTACCGGGGATTGAACTCAGGTCCTTGCGCTTGCGAGGCAGGCGCCGGAACCACTGAGCTAACCCTCCAGCCCTATGTCTACATTTCTTTTAAAAATTATTATATGTTATTACAACATATGTGTGCATATATATATGTGTGTGTGTATATATATGTATATGTGTGTGTGTGTGTGTATATGATTTTCTTTTTTTTAACTAGGGATTGAACTTAAAAGGTGTTGTGCTTACAAGGCAGATTTGGTACCCCTGAGCTAAATCCCTGCCCATATAAGCTATTGTATAAATATAAACATTATTATAAATGAAATTCAGTATACAGCATGGGCTTTTGAGTCGTTTTGTCTGTGTGTAATGCTGGGAGTTGAATGACTTCAGGTTGTTTTCAGAGTTACACCTTTGAGATCCATTGGATTTTTTGCTTATACCAGTAATTCATTCCTTCTTATTGCTGAGCAATAATCTGTGATCCAGATATACCACAGTTTGTTTGATCATTTACTCATGGGCATTTTTGTTGTTTTCAGCTTGGGGTTACTGTATGTAAAGCTCTTTTGAGCAGTTATTTACAAGTTTTTGTATGGGCATATTTTTGTGTGTGTGTGTGATTAATGTACAGAATTGCTATTGCTGTGTTATATTGTAAGTATGTTTAGCTTTTAAGAATCGCCAAATTTTTCCAAAGTGACTATAACCAGTCTTCACTCCCAACAGTGGTATATAAGATCAGTTTTATATAATAGTTGCTTGTTATCACTTTTCTCTTGTGGTCATGACTGGCTCCAGGGCTTTGTATACACTAAGCAAGTGCTGTACACTGAGTTGTATCCCAAGCCCCTGAGGTTTCATATCGTTATTACTTTTTATCTAGTGGTTCTGATTAGGTGTTCTGATAGCTCATTTTGATTACTTTTTATTTCCCTAACAGCTGCTGATGTTGAACACTTAATTGCTTACTTGCTATTTATATACCTTTTTTGATGAAAAGTCTATTCATCTGTTTTGTCCATATCTTCTGAATTGTTTGGTGTTTATTGTTAAAACTTAAATCCTTTGTACATATTCTAGATATGAATTCTTTATATTGGTTCACAAATATATTTCTCAATGTGTCTTTTCATTCACATGAGTCCTTCACAGAACAAAGTATTTGGATTTTGATGTAAAATTTGTTCTTTTTATTTCATACTGCTTCTGGTGTCATGTAAAAAAAATTCACAAGACATAAGAGTCTGAAGATTTGTCCTATTCATTTAAAATTTTACATTTTATTTTGTAACCTACTTTGAATTAATTTTTTGTAAAAGGTATGAGTTTTTGCTTGAGGTATATTAGTATTTTATTGTCTAAATTATCAGTTGCTCCACCAATATTTGTAAAAATATTTTCCTCCATTACATTGCTTTTACAGCTTTGTAAGTGGAGAGCACAGAAGTGCAGGTCTGTAATCACAGCACTCAGGAGACTGAGGCAGGAGGTTGGCTGTGAGTTTCAGACCAATTGGAGCTACATAGTAGGAATTTCAAGGCCTGCCTAAACTACATACCAACCCCAGTTTTGTTGTTGTTGTTGTTGTTTTGTCTTTTTGTTGAACTAAACCCTTGGCAAGTCAGCTCAGTAAGAAGGCTTTCCTTCAACTCCCGGTGTGTGAGTGGGGTGGGATTGGTTGGCTACACTTGTATATGGCTGTTCTCAGTTTTCTACTCCATCTCATTGATGTGTCTGTCCTTTTATCAGTCTCTCACTTACAACATTGATTAATACAGTTGTGTAATAAATCTTGATATCAGTGATTCTTTTTTATTGTCTTTTTTTCCAAAATAATTTTAGGTATTCTGGTTCCTTTCTGTATAAGCTTGTCTTTCCCAGTGTATTTTAGAATAATTTTATCAATATGTATAAATCTTGTGGGGGGCCAGAGATTTAGCTCTGTGATAGCATCTGCCTAGCAAGTGTAAGGTCCCTGATTCGATCCCCAGTAACCACATACAACAATACCAGGCATGGTAACTCACATGTAGCAACAATCAGTACCACATATGGCAGTGCTGGGTGTGGTGGCTCAGGTTTGTAATCCCAGCACTCCAGAGGCAGAGGCAGGAGGATTGCTGAGTTCAAGGCTTGCCTGGGCTACATAGTGAGCTCAGGGCCAGCCTGAACTACAAAGCAAGCCCCTGTCTCGGAAAAAAAAAAAAAAAATCTTGTGGAATTATGATGAGAATTATGTTAAATGTGAATACTGAGTTTAGGAGTTTTGTCATGTTTGTTATATTGATCCTTCCAATTTATGAGCACTTTGTGTCTTTCCATTTATTTAGAACATTTTTGATTTCTTTCCATCAGTATTTTGATGTTTGTAGCATACAAGTCCTCATACTAGTTAGATTTGTCTAAATATTTTATTTTTTTCTGAGACATTATACTTTTAGTTTTTTATGTTTATTTTAGCATATTGAAATTTAAAGAAATACATGTTATTTATGTGTTGACCTTATAGTCTGTACTTGGAGAGCTCGCTTCTAGGAGATTTTTGGTTATTACTTGAGATTTTGTGTGTAGTCAAGAGTATGTATCATCTACAAGTAGGGCTAATCAATTCCCTTCTCAAAGTTTTGCTTTGTCAAACATGGTTTAGAAAATTGTCTTTTTTGTCTCCTTTTTTAAATTGAAAAACAAGAACGTTAAATCTTTTGTTTGAGTTCCTGTGTTCCTGAGGTGCTATTCATTTTTTCATCAGTTAATCCTTTTATTTTCTTTTATTACTTGAGAAATATTTAAGATTTCCCATTTTTTTATCAATATTAATTGTACAATCCAGTGGGATTAAATAGATTAACAGTATTATACAACTTCTACAGCTGTTTCCTGAAGATTTTTTTTCACTTCAAGCAGAAACTCTATATCCCTTAAGCAGTAGCCATTTGCCTTTGCCTCTCACCCTCTCACTATGTGTATCAAGTGCATTTTTCTCCATGTACATTTTTATTAGTACATGTTAACTATGTAGAATCGAGTTTCATTGTGATATTTTAGTACATGGGTATAGCATACATTGATTATATACATCCCCTTTTCATCCTTCCTTCTCCCTCCTTCTATTCCTCCCAGCTCCTTCCACTGACCTAGTAGTCTTTCTATTTGCATCTTTTTTTTCCTGCATTCATTATTTGAGGGAAAACTGTTTATTTCTGTTGTAAAATAGACTTTATTGATGAATGGCTTATTTCTTAAATTCATGATTGTTTTGTGATGGGAAAAATCTGCAAAATAATAATAGCAACAACTAATAATAACTGGACATACAATAATGCTTTCCTTGATGCTAAATGCTGATTAAAGGAAAGTTCTTGTCTATAAATTAAAAAATTACCTGTGGGCCCTATTTGATGTCCCTGCCCTCTACAAAATGAAGCTTCTAAAACAGATCAGAGCTTGCAATTCAGATTAATTTTTTCTATTTCATGTCTAAGGAATCACAGACATTTGTTACTGGATGGACTTTTAGGGATCCATTTTTGCAACGTATTGACCTCACAGCCAAGAAACCTGATGTCTGTAGAGATCCAGTGATTCTTGAGATGGAGGCGAGAGGAGAATTGAGCCTCAGAATGGGAAGGGCCTGGCTCTTACTATTGCATCACTAGGACTGCATCTTAATCATGGTTTTTATTAATATCTGCTAGGATGGTATGGATTGCAGAAGTGTTCATTTTCTCTAATTTTATTTTTTCATTACAATCTCATACTCTTTATTCCCAGGGTATTTTAGACAAGGTGCTTAATATCATTTATCCTTAGCTTAGCTGTGTAAAGGTTTTTTCACTGCTATACCTAATCTACATGACTTTGTTTCTTAGCTTTCTAGACCTCAAATGTTGCTTATCATCTGTATAACCACCATAGTTAAGTTACAAGGAATGCCTTTAGGTAGAAGGACTTTTCTTTATTTTCCTCTTCATTGAAAGGAAACCAAGAGTCCGAGAGTTATGGACCCTTGCTGTACGGGCCCCTCACCCCAGCTTCCACTCCTTCTTCATCAGTCATAAGGATGTATTAAGCAGCACCTGCTTTGGTTCAGCAAGGATGGCAAGTCTTCGGTCCTCTCAGTTGGCTCTTTTCTAATTTCAGTATACATGCAGCCGGAATGAGCCCTCGGTTGGCTCTTCACAGTACGATGATTTCCATTTGGAAAACGTTATTCCCTTTGGTTGAGATGCAGTGAACTTGTCTGTTATCCCAGCTGTGGTTCTTCTGAGTAGATAGAATAAATCAAATTTGTCTGTTTCCTTACTAAATTCTCCTGATTCAGCCATTCATCACTTAATTCATTCTTTTGCGTGTTTCATTTTCTTGATGTCTCTTTCAGGGTGACCCCAGTGCTTCAGAATAGGCTGAGTCCTAGGAAGGTAGGTGGGCCCCCTTGTTTCGTTTGAATGGCTGAAGCCAGTGGCTCAGTCTTGAGAATCCTTCCTTCAGCCTGGATGCTGCAAGGCAGAAGCCGATCTCCGAGGCTGGCACTGGTGAAGCACATTTATACAGCATGTTTTGTTCTCCGATTTTAGTGGGTTTTTGTATTAATAAGTGAAGATGAACATACGAACTGCTAGTCTTGATTCTTGCAGTCTGTTTTTCTGTTCTTGCACCTATGGCACCACTCATACTTCTTTGATACTAGAGACCTTCAGGTCTTCATATTTCCTTGTCTCTCACCTTTTAGTGTCTTAATCCAAGTCACACCAAAGCTACTTAAGCAAGAAATCAATGACAAAAGAAAAAAAAAGAATGAATAAAAAACAGATGAGCTCAGTGTGCACAGTAATCCATAAACCCTTTGTCTCACTCCTTGGTGAGGCACCTTGGAATGATGGAATTGTGGGAAGTAAGGCACGTATAGTCTGTTTAAATGTGTCCTTCAGACTTCTCCTCTCACCCTCAAGTTAAACAGGCCCTTTGGAATATCTAATGAAATCCATGTACTTGCATACTGCATTAAAACAAAGCAGGCAGACCTGGAAATGAGGCCTGAGAGGTATGACTTCTGTACATTGCCTTTTATTTGCTTGTTTGACAGTGTTGTATGAATGGACATCCTGCTGACACAGCAGAATCCCTGGGATTCATCTTTGTGGTACAACTTCTCCCTCAGTGGTCTCACACTAGACTTGCTGTCAAGCTCTGTTGAAGACCATGTAAAGATAGACCATTTTCTTTTTACTGGTAATAGGCTAGGTTTCATAATTGCTTTTATTTGCCTTTCTGAAAGGAAGTAGTATCATGATGAGTCCTGGAAATGTTTATTTATTGTGCTAGAGACATGTGGTTCTTTTATTATGCAAAGTGAATATAAGTAGCTGAATTGATCTTTTCTCCCTCTTTCTCTCCTTGTTTTTCTCCTCCTCTCTTCTTCCCTCCTTTGTCTCTTGAGACAGGGTCTCATTCCAGTTCAGGCTGCTTGGATCTCACTGTGTACTCTACCCTGGTCTTGAACTTGGGATCCTCTTATCTCAGCTTCTTAAGTGCTAAAAATATTGGGATGTCTGTCATGCCAAGTTTTGATTTTGTTTTCAGATAACCATACAACATATATTTGTGTGTGCATGTATAAAATAACAATTTTGTAGCTTAATGCTTTTTCATGTTAGTTGAAATTAAATTATCACTTTTAAACTATCATTTGATAAGGACCCTGTTCCCTCCCTATGTAATAGACAGTACCAACTTGCTAACATATTCTCTTTAGCTGTATGATTAAGGAGAAATTAAGCTGCTAATTATAACAAGATCAAGAGTTAATCCTTGGCCATCACTATGCCTATACATTGCCTTATAAACATTCTGATGGCACCTTGGACATCATCTTCTTGCCATGAACTTAAGTATTAGAGGGGAAGTGTGGGATTTGATGAGCTATGCCCCGTTCTTCATCTGTTTCTGGGTTCTCAGCCTCATAGATATGGTTATCACAGATACCTGGTATATGGATATATCAATGAACATTTTGTCATTACTTACTAAATACCCAAGGGGAAAATGTTCTATTTGCTGTTGGTTCAAAATAGATGCCAGTTAGGTATAGTGCCACATGCCTTTAATCTCAGCACTCAGGAGGATGAGATATACAGTTACCATGAGTTTGAGGACAGCCTGGGGTACATAGTGAGTTTAAGGTCAGCCTTAACTACAGTGAGACATTGTCTCAAACAGAAACAAACACTAAAAGAGATGCCATTTTTATATTTTTAGTGAAACAGAAGTCTTTGTGGATGTTGCTGCTATCAGAAAAATCACCTGGATGACATTGCCTTGAAGAGTATCAATGGTTTTTACAAAATCAAGATAAAGGGCTGAAGATTTAGCTCAGTGGTTCTAGCTCCTGCCTAGCAAGCGCAAGGTCCCTAGTTTGATCCAGTAACCACATACAACAGTACTGGGCATGGGTGACTGATGCCTACCAACAATCAGTACCATGTATCACAGTGCTGGCTGTGGTGGCTCACACCTTAATCCAAGCACTCAGGAGGCAGAGGCAGGAGGATTGGTGAGTTTGGGACTTGCCTGGGCTACATAATGAGCTCAGGCCAGCCTGAACTATGAAGCGAGACCCTGCCTTAAAAAAAAAAAGATAAAAAGATAAAGCTTAAAAGTTCAAGATGTTGAACAGCATCAGGTGCACTCCTTTTCAAATTTCAGGTTAGGTTGGAACTAAGACTCACCTGTCCCAGTTATTGATGCATTTGCCTCCTCTTGGTCTCCTCAGGTATAAAAATAAAAGGATGGTCTTCTGCCCTTTGTGGTAACTGACTTGCTATGGAAATCCAAGTTAAGCAAGTTGAAAATCTTGTTTCAGCCTTTAATATCAAGAGCCTCCTTGCTGAGCCTCTTTAGGCTATGAATATAATGGATGGAATTGTTCCTTCTCTTTGTCCCTCCCAGTCCCTTGACAAGTGATACTCTCACTGGGTGCCAGCAGAGGAGGGGTGGTGGCAGGAAGGTAAAGCAGCCTTGGAACAAGAAAGAGAGGTGAAGGTACTGAAGAATGGAAACATCTGGAAGGCAGCTGTAGAGACGGGCGGGGTTCACAAGAGAGCCCCTAGGCCGCTGTACTCTTTTGTGTCAGGCAGGTTGCTCTAGGCGTCTGTTGTGACCCCTCACTGGCCAGAAACTGAACATGGAGTTTACTTCTTTTTGCCCCCACAGTGGTTCTTATAGAACTGGACATCACGCAGGTACTAATTGTTTCTGCTTTGCTTAACTTCCTGGAAATCATGGTAGTTGTGTAGTGAACTAGATTATAAAGAAAGGGTCTGTGCTATAGCATCTTCATCATCATTCCAGACACAGTGCTCACTGAAGCAGAAAGGCTTGTCAGGACAATCATTGTCAACATCATGAAAAGAAAGCGGAGCTTTTAATTGCTTCATAAAATTTGAGAATATTGTATTTCTGAAAGGTTCAAGCCAGGAGGAGTGTTAAGTTCGAGGCCAGTCTGGCACTTGGTGGAGCTTTGTTTGAAATAAAAAGTGCTGAGGTGTAGCTCAGCATTCTCTTGATTCAGACCTGAGTACCACCAAAGCAAAAAAGGAAACAAAACAAATGAAAAGCAGAGAGAATTTGAAAGTGCTGGGACAGAGGGTGTAGCTGAGTGGTTGCCTATAATGTGTGAAGTCCTGGCTTCTATCGCCAGCACTGCAGAGGGGTTAAACTGTTCGGGTTGGGATGGGGGTGGGGGAAATCTCTTCAGATACACCTAAAGTTACTTTAAAAATAGAAACAAGTTATCTATGATGGAAATCAGTTTATGTAATAGGTTTTTGTGTTAATACTACTATGGCTCCTTGTTAAATTAAAACATAAAGGTGTTAGTTGCCCTATCTTCTGTTTTACAAAATTGTCTTTTAATTCATTCTGAAAAATGGTCCGAGAGTTTGATGAAATGCTGAACAAGATGACACACAGGGCGACCCGGCTAGTGGTTGTTAGAGGTCCGTATTCTTAGACTTACACCCGTACACCTGTAGGTGCTGCTGATTGGAGTCACCTCCAACTAAAAACAGGAAGTCTTAGTCTTCTGCAGATGCCTGATTGATAAATAAGATGTAGGAGAAAGAGAATATTTATAAACAGGTCTGCTGGTTGTTCATTAGAAAAGTTTTTAGTAATTAGTTGAATTGAGGAGCTAGCCAGCTAGGATTACAGGATACTTGATTACTGGGTAAGTGCACATCCAACAGATGATACTATGTTTAATTCCTCTGTTTTGTCATGGCCAGAGTGAAAAAACAAGCCTAGCTGGGTTATCTGAATTTTAATAATGGAGTTATGGGGCTGACAATGATTTTTAGGGTCTAATATAAGGTTCCTATGTTCTCATTTGTGGGGCTAGGGACCGAGTATATGTTAATAATCTGGGCAAGTTTAAGCCAAAGAGAGCACTACGGGGAGTTTGAGTGACTTGAGAAATATTTAGATCCTGAAGTTTTAGGGATGTTATTCCTGCCTATTGTATGGTTATGAGGGGTCATTGGCTACCGTTTTGGAAGCTGTAGATCCTAAGTGCCAGACTTTAATTTCTGTTTTAAGGATGATGGTCCAAGTACAGTAGGGAAAAGGCAGATGGCTAGTGATGTTCAGAGCCTGGTGCACTACAGTTCAGTCTGAGTTATTTCCACTGTATAACAGTTGTATCTAGATGAGAAGACAGAAGTGTACTGATTTCAGTTACTAATTTAAGACATCTGGTTGAGGGCTGGAGATTTAGCTCAGTGGCGCCACTGCTTGCCTGGGAATCTCAAGGCCATGAGTTTGATCCTCAGTACCACACACACACAGACACGCACAAACGCACCTTGTTCTGAACTTTTTTTTTTTTTTTTTTTTTTGAGACAGGGTCTCGCTTTGTAGTTCAGGCTGGCCCTGAGCTTACTATGGATCCCAGGCAAACCTCCAGCTCAGCAATCCTCCTGCCTCTGCCTCCCGAGATTACAGGCATGAGCCACCATGCCCGGCACTGTGGTATGTGGTAGTGATTGCTAGTTGGCGTGAGTCACCACACCCAGCATTGCTGGTTCTGATAGAACTCAGGGCCTTACACTTCCAAGACAGGCGCTAGCACCACTGAGCTAAATCTCTGGCCTCTGAACTATTTTTTTTAAATTAGATAAGTATAACTCAGTATATAATAAAGTGCTCTAATCTTTTTTTTTTGTTTTTTGCTTTTTGGAGACAGGGTCTTGCTTGTAGTTCAGGCTGGCCCTGAGCTCACTATGATGCCCAGGCAAGGCTCAAACTCAGCAATCCTCCTGCCTCTGCCTCCCGAGTGCTGGGATTACAGGCGTGAGCCACCACGCCCAGCATTATATGTGGTAACCGGGGATCGAACTCAGGTCTTTACGCTTGCAAGGCAGGCGCCGGAACCACTGAGCTAACCCTCCGGCCCAAGTGCTCTAATCTTAAAGGGTAACTAAACATTCTAATCCATGTATATTTTCATGTCATCACCACCCAGACTACCACAGGAGTTCCTTCATGACCTTTTCCAAACCCACCCCACCCCGTCCCCACACAAGTGCAGGAATCACAGTTTACCAGCAAACTCTGGCAGGTCCCTTTTACATGCAGAGATGGTCCATCTGTCACTGGCTTTCTTCTCCTGCCTCAGATTCAGTTGTAAAGAGCTATTGAATACACGAAGGTAGATGCTGCTTTTTCTTCCTTCCACATAACCCAACAGAATGTTAAATGTCTATAATGTGAGCTCTCTAACTATGCCATTACCGTTGATTCTTTGAGCTGGGTGCCAGCTTCCACAGGATTTCCTCTTCACAGGGTGTGGAGGGAGCTGCTTTCTGCAATGTCAATTGCTTTACACAAAAGCATGTGTAGGGTACCTGATAGTTCTAAAACTATTGACTATTCACAGCCTTCTTTTCCCTTGGAAAGAACTTCAGTTGTCTAATTACATGATTTTATTAAATCAGAGTCCCAGATTTCATTGTAATAGGCGTGGCCCTCAAAATCTGAGGGTGGAAGCACTGAAAATGTAAGTAACACAGTATCCAAAACAAAGCCCACCTCATAAATAATGCGGCTTTATAAAAAATAGCAGATTCCCAGGCTGAAGCTGTTAAGCAGATTTTTATGCAAGGCTTCAAGTTAGTAAAAAAGCAGAATTCAGTGTGTCCTTCCTTTGATTTGTAGGAGTGGGTGGGAAGTAATGCTGCTTCCCCTTCCCTTCCTCTCCCTTTGAAAGTTTTACCATATTCTGAAAGCAGTGCTAGAAGGACCTGTAAATGGCTTTTGGCTGTCTTCTAGCACAGGGATTAACATAGAATTAAGTGTACTGCATGGTGGTTGGGAAAATAGGGAGGATACTATAGTCTCTTTTCTTTTGGGAGGGAAATGGTTCTCTTGTCTATGGATGTTCTTAATACAGGATCCTGTCACTTTGAAAAATGCACACACTGTACCATCTTGCAGTTCTAAAGGTTAAGCAAGCATCTTGAGCAGTGCCCCACTGCTTTTGTACTTTCCTTAATGTCAGCTGATAAAGGATTATTGAAGAAAGCTTGCAAGGAGATAAAAGGCTTGCAGGTTGAGGTTGAACAATTGAAATTTTCTATTCCCAGTGTAGTAAATTACCAATGGCAGATTTAACATTTGTTAATTATCAGAGCAAAGTACTAAGGATTGTTTTCTTTTGACTAATTAATTACCTCATCTGGAGTGGAATGTTAATTCAGATAAATGATTATTTCTTAATACCTCTGAAGCTTCTGTGGAGTCTCCTAGAATTGCCCGTCTGAAGTATGGTTTCCTCACATTCTTTTTTATTTTTAATCGAATTCTTTCCTGGTACATTTTATATACCCATCGTGATCATACTCAACATTAGGAATTTGTACCAGTATATAACGAGTTAATTCTCATTTTTACCCATTCCCCTGGTCACCCTACAACCCCACCCCCATATACATATGCTTTTTTTTAACACCATATTTTTATTTCCCTTCATCACTTACTTCTACGCATTTCCCTTTGAATATTTTCTATTTTACAATATCTGTCATACATTCTAGGACTCATTTACATCTTCAGATTATCACATTCTTTAGATTTTAAAGTGACAGACTTGGTTTGCTGTCTTCTACTTAGTAAAACAGGAATTTACTTCTTTGAATATATTCCTTACAACTAAGTTGTTGAGTTAGTCTCTTGTGTACTTCTGAATTAGTATTGGTTGCTCCTTTTAAAAAATCCTTTGGAAATGACTACTCTATTTTTTCTTAACTTGTTAATCACCCTCAATTCATTTGACCTCCTTTTGTCTATTCAGAATGCTAGTGACAGTTTGTTTTTTGTGTCTCGGGCCCCAGTAACATCACCTGTAATAGTTGTGAAGAGGTAATACTTTTAAAAGGTGAAATTATAACTCAACATACAGATGCAGAATATGCCATCAGTTTTATTTAACTTATTTGCAAATGAGGGGACCGAGCAGATAAAAAGATTCAAGAGAAAAGTAAAAGCTATTTGTGTGGTATAATGCTGAATTGAATCCATAAATAAACTGGAACCTAACTTCTTCAGAGGAAATGGCTAAGGGTTGTTTCTCCAAAGGATGGAAGTAATTTGTACATGTACAGACAGGTTTTAGAGTTGTACACTTGCAAGCATTCCTGGGAGATCGAACTCTCCTCAAACCAGGTCCAGTAAACTGTTGCTTATTTCATTATCAGAAGCTTGTCCATATATAGCTTCATATGCGATTTTACCCCAAGTTCTCAGAATATTATATCTTCAAATTACAGTGGAGACAGATTACTTTATGTGTGTACGTGTGCATGTGTGTGCATGTTAGGAGGAAGCTTAAAGATCAACAGGGAGATGAACAGGTAGATCTGAGGTCGGAGGTGAGAGATAGTCCCATATGACTCACTCAGTTGAGCTGTCTCTGCTCCAGAAAAGGCACTTATTTTAACCACTGTTTCCATAAAGATGAAAGAAGACATCAGGATTCTGTCTAATATTATCTGGAGGACAAATTCTGGAACCAGATTTTAAATGTCTAGTTCTGTTTCTTCTGGTACTGGCAAGCTGAGTTCAAAGTAATGCTTAGAAAAATGCTTTCTGAATCAGGAAGCTGATAGGGAAGAAACCTCTGACAACCCAGTGCTACCACACACCCGTGTCTTTAAAGATGATCAGCACTATGGAGGGTGGTTGTGTTTGTGATGCATATGCATGTTGCTGTGTAAGATGTATATTCACATGTGCATGTGAATATGTATAATAATAATATTTATTCACATAACTGTACAGGACACACATGGGCTATGGGATCACAAAGGTTGGTAATTGTATGCATATGTCTAAGGCTTTGCTATGTTTATGAGTCTTGTACTGTAGGAGTTCTGTGATTCACCAAAAGTTTAAGGCCTGCTGTCAAAAACTGTCTTTAGAGATTATTCTGAACTTCAGTGATTCTCCCATGTCTACACATTTTGAAAAGAAAAATTCTAAGTGAAAATTTGATGTAATGACTGAGAGGAGCGTGGCAGCTTCGCCCCGGAGCTGGAAAGGCTGTGTGCATTCGTCTCCTTACACTAAGCTGAAAGGAAGCCACGGGGAAATAAAAAGCACCATAGTGCCACTAAGTCTAACAGTCTCGGGGTTGGAGAGAGGGTGACAGAACAGCCTTCTGGCTTTTGCATCCCTTTCTGGGCTCAAAAGCCTCTCAGTTTTGCAGTGTGCTGCCCTCTCTCTTGGCTGACCTCTGAAGTGTGGGCTGGGTTCTCATGCCAAGAAGTGGTGTGCAAGTACAAATCTCAGTTGCAAGCAAAATAAATCATTGCTCTCAGCAGACATTGTAATTTCCAAACCCAAATACACCTTTCACCTTCAAACCCAGACTCAGCACATGTCAGGCAGGTGCCATGTCTCCAATAATTTGTTCTTTCTTCCAACATGGATAAATTACCGTGAGATTTTCAAAATCAAATACTCCCACATTCACTTTGTTTACGAAACTACTGCAAAAAAACAAATTGTTTCCTCTTCCATTCCCCCCCCACACAGTGCAGCCAAGTGAAAGAAAATCATTTCACAATTTTTTGGTTGTGATTTTCTTCTACCCTGGAGAAGAGATAGTGCAGCTCTTTCTTGCTGCAGCTCCGTGCTGGGTGTGGTTTCCTTGCCTTAATTTGTCATCTGAAAACAATTTTGTTCAATTAAAGATCAGAATTAAATTTCAGTTGTAGGGCTTCTGTGCAGAGGAAATGATGCATTAATGAACACACAGATGTCATTTTGCAGCCATGCTGTTTCCATAATAGTTTCTTCAGGATTCAAATAATAAAAGGGACCACAGAAGCAGGAGGATTGTTTACCCATTGGCATACTAAGCAAGGACTTGCATTTATTTGCAAACCATTTATCATTCTGTATAGTGAGAGGCAAAGCATACTTTATCTAAAATATTTGAAATAATGATTCCTAAAATCGGATAAGAGGAGCATTACTGCCAGGTGCCACGCAGTAAATTGCATGCTATCAGGGTGGCACTGATGCTGTGATTTGTGATGCTAATGATCTATCTAAATAGATGAGAGCTAAGTATGAAATGGCTGTTCTTTGAAAAAGAGGAGGCAACTACAGCATTGGAAGTATAGTGGGGGAGAAGAAAACATGTAGGATCATATTTCTTATTAGAAGACCCATCTGCTCTTCTGTACACACATTATGTAAGTTTTACCCTATTGCAAATATCCCACAGGGTGGATAAGAACTTCATATATCTGCTTTCAGCATTTTTTTTAACACTCATAGACATGAATGCACAGATTTGTCTCTTATGCCTGGAATGTTTTAGGATGGTAGGCTTTTAAATTCCTTTTCAGAGAGAGTTGTGTTAGAATGTGATACTCTTGTCCTACTTTGCTTGAAATGAGTGATGATTGTGTCTTTGGTGGAGGAGAGAACAGCACTTGGGATTAAGAGTTTGGGTAGATAGAAGCATGATCTCTGAGACAGTATTTGTTTGTATGTTCTTTGGAACTGGGCCACACACAAATTCCATGGCATATGTGGTTAATATGTCTATTTCCAGAGGACTTCTGGGGCTGTGTCCAGAGTGTCCTGAGTTGCTGTATAGGTTTTTTGATATACAGAATTTCTTAGATGTGTTTTTGATGGAGCACTCTCCATGTCAGATGGCATCCGTCCTGGTCATTGATGGGATTGGGGATGAAATTTTACTTGAGATCCTCTCATCTCCTTATTGCAAGAAGTGTCCATCATGTTTGTTAAGAGTTGTTGGTTTTCTCTTTCCAATGCCTTCTACGATGGTATGTTTATCTTTCTTTGTATTTTCTGCAAATGTCATTCTCTTTTAGTCTCATTTCCTTTTTTAACACGTAACTGTACTCTGCCTTGAGTTCTGTTTTACTCTTCTTTTATATGCAGACCTCATCAGTGCAGATCAATTATCAAAACACC
Source organism: Thryonomys swinderianus (assembly GCA_004025085.1). NCBI lineage: Eukaryota > Metazoa > Chordata > Mammalia > Rodentia > Thryonomyidae > Thryonomys > Thryonomys swinderianus. The sequence goes on from PVIC010000210.1 coordinate 131,049, forward strand.
AGTGAGGTTCCAGTTTCTATTTCCATTCAGAATTTTTCTTCCTGATGCTATTCCTATATATTTCGATTTGGAATTTTTTTTAGTTCAGTGGCTCGGAGAGCATTTGTACTCTCTTCATCTCTTCCTCATCCTTACTTATTGACAGTGGTGCCTATATTTTTTATGTTCTTTGTAACTGTTAATTTTTCCTTCTCATTTCTGCCTAGTTTGTATCTTCCTTACATGTTTCCTGCCCAGTAGGAGGATTTATGCTGAATACAAGCTAATTATGAAATTAAATCTTCCTTATGTCATATAAGGATAATTCAAAACTTTCTGTCGATACTGTAGCATGTGTTCCACTCTTTCCTTTTGCAAAGTCTGGGGATGTGTTCTGATTTGAGTCTCATGACTATCGATGAGAGATCAATGATGACTTGTCTCATTAAGGAAAAATTTGAAGTTCAATAGGTAAAATGACTTGACTTCAGATCTGGATCTAACAGCTTTTTTCTGTTAGACCTTTATTCTTTTCACTACCTGTGCTGTATTGGCTTTTGAGTATAAATGATTTGGGGATTAGGCAGTTTAGGAGTAATTGCACCAGTGTTCCCCTCTGCTAGCTTGGAAAATGAAGACCTGTCTTCATACTTGTGCACTGTGCTTAAAGAGGTATTTTCCTTTGGTTCAGTGCATATCTGTTACTACACCTCAGTTTTTCTTGTGAGGAACAGCTGCTACTCCTGTACAACCACCTTTTCTGAATGAGACAAATCAGCCAATATTGACATGTGAGTTTGAAGCATTGCACTGTTAATGTTTGGACAGGATTTGTTGGAACATGTAGTTCCCCCTCTAAATTATCCAAGCAAAAGACTGGAAAATGACATTCTGTGTAACTATAGAGGAGATATTGGGAAACTGGCAAGAAAGTCGATTCTATAAGCATTTATTGAATACCTATAATATGCTTTCAGCTTTTCTAGACAATGTGAATCAGAAGAGGTCCCATTTGAGAACCTTTCCTACCAAAATACTTTCTTACCTCTTAGTACTTTTGTGTTTCAATTGTGTCTTTAGACATTGCTTCCTTAATTTGTAGCTTTCTCATTTGGGTATCTGTTCATTCACTCAATAGAAATAACAGTTCTTTTGAGATTAGAGGCTATAGCTGTCTTAACTCACAAACTTAGTAGCCCTGTTTTGTGCAGAAGGTATACCTGTGAGATACAAGAAAATTAGTTTGTATGGGAATCATTCAGTGGAAGCATCCTTTGATTGTTGTTTACCTACATGCAAAGGATTCATACTTCAGTGATGGCTAAGGAGGACAACTGAGGTAAAGGGGATGACTACAGTGGGCATTGAGTATCATCTTAAATTATACTGGGAAAACAAAAGGAGATTTTCTGCTTGTTAACCAAATATACACAGTAGATAATACCCAGGCCTTGCATAGCTTCCTTAATGTGTAGTCTCACCCATTGGAATGAAGTGAGGAACAGACTCGGAGCTTAATCCTTTCATGGTATGGAAAGTGTCTTTAGAGATAATTGTAGAAAACTCTTTGTGTTATTTTGATTAAAAAAGTTTTCCTAAGAAGTACCTGGATACTTCCTTTCTGTTCCAACTTTTCATCAATAACTTGGAAACTATAGTTTGAGACTTCAGTAGCCCAGCCTAGTGTGGTAGCCAGATGATTATATATTTCAAAAATTCTTATTATGTGAGGCAAGAAAACATATTTCTTCCTTCTAAAATAGTATTTCCTTATTGGCTCATTATGTTTTTTTTTTAAACTCCTGGAAGGACAGGGAAAGATGTTCCCTTGTGTATCCCAAACATCTAGACCAGTTCCTGCTATGTAGTTGGGATTTAACATTGTGATTTTTAGATGTTCTACTGAACATTATTTATCTAACATATATGTCAGAAAAACATATAACTAGGGCAGCAAGCAATTTTAAAAAATCATATTGGTAAAGGTAAAGTTGATATTTAATATAAAACTGAAGTATTTACGTTAAAATTATGAGCAGAGCTACACTTGTAGCCCCACCTGCTCAGGATTCTAGGGCAGGGGGGTTGAAGTTCAAAACCAGCCTGGGCAACTTGTGGGACCCTTTCTCAAGGAAGGGCTGGGGAAGTAGCTCAGTGTTAGACCACTTGGCGAGCATACAAAAGGTTCTGAGTTCCATCACTAGTGTCATACCTACACACACACACACACACACACACACACACACACACACACACGATAAAAGAAAGTATAAAATAAAATGATAGAAAAATGCCAGATCTTTTCCCAGAAATGCGTATTTTTCTCTCATTTCTTGCAGTCCTCCTTTCCTCCATGATGGGTTAACTTGGTCAGGGTTAGCTCTGTAATTTGCAGGTCCTAGGAAATGCAACATGAGGCTCCTTGTTCAAAACGCAGGAAAAGATTTGCTATTAAAGTTCCTAAAATATAACATGTTTTTTCCTTTTAAAGAGCCTGTTTAATGTTACATAATGTTTTGCATTTGCTATTTAATGTTTTAATTCATTTTATCAGTACATATATAAAGTACTAAGTTTCAGTGTGTATTTTCATTCATGCATATTTACATATTTTGATCATATTCACCCTCCACCTTCTCACCTTTCTCTCTTTTTTTTTTTTTTTTCTGTTCTTTTGGTCTAAAACTACCTTCTACTTTCCTGTTATTTTTAAAAGATTGCACATATTAAGGAAAATGGTGATACTTATTTCTGAGTTTCATTCATTTCCATTAACGTGATGATCTCTAGTTCCACAATATGTCGTTAATTTTGTTTTTCTTTATGGCTCAATAATTTTCTACTTTGTGTATTTACACAATACTATATTTTCTTTATCCAGTCATCTAGTTATAGGATGCTTCTGTATCTTAGGTATTGTGACACAATACACATAGTCTAATTTTTTGTGTGTACTGGGGATCAAACTCGGGGCGTTGGGCTTGCCAGGTGGTCATGGTGCCACTGAGTTAAATCCTTAGCCATATAACATACATAGGCATAGAGACCTCAATTATTACTCTAGCATACTGACCTTAATTCTCTGAGATAAATAATGAAGAGTGGTATAGCAGGGTTGTGGTAGTTGTCTTTAATTTTTGAGGAACCATCATATTGAGTTTACTAATTTACATTCCCACCAACACTGTAGAAGAGTTCATTTTCTTGTTGCTCCTTGGCAGGAGTATTGGTTTCAGTATTCTTGATAGCCATTCTCACTGGGGTGAGATGGAATCTCATTGTAGTTGTGAAATACTATTCCTCCATGGCTAAAGATGCTGACCATTTTTTTACACACTTGGACATTTGCAGCTCTTTTGAGAAATATCTGTTTAGTCCACTTGCCCATTTCTTGATTGAGCTATTCATTCTTTTGCTCTGAAGCTTTTTTGTTTTTTGAATTATTTATGTATTTTTGATACTAATCCTCTGTCTGAAGAGTAGCTTTCCAAAAAGTGTCATTTATTTTGTTAGCTATCTCTTCACTCTGTTGATTGTTTATTCTGTAATATAGAAGCTCGTTAATTTTGGTTTTGTCCAATTGTCAATCCTTGCTATTATTTACTATGCTGTTGAGTCCTATTTAGGAAGTCTTCACCTGTGCTTAGGACTTCACTGTTTCTTCTGCGTTTTTTTCTAGCACTTTCAAAGTTTCAAGTGTTTTGCCTAATTCTTTAATCCATTTTGAATTGACTTTCATACAGAGTAAGAGCTAACCATGTACTTTGAGTCTTCTACATATGGATTATCAAGTTTTCTCACAACTATTTGTTCAAGAAGCTGTTCTGTCTCCAAAGTATATTTTTGTCCTTTGTCAAGAATCAGATGGCTATAGCTGTAGTGGGGTTCGTTTTTGTGTCCTCTGTTGGTTTACATTGTTGTTTTGGTGCCAGTACCATTCATACTATTTTGGTTACTGTGGGTTTGTAGTACATTTTGAAATGAGGTATCATGGTGCCCAGTTTTTATTGCTCATTTTGGTCAGGATTACTTTGGCTATTCTGAGTCTTTCCGTATTTCCCTATGAACTTCAGGATTTCTTTTTTGCTCTGAAGAATACCATTAAAGTTTTGATAGGGATCTCACTGAATGTAGAGATTACTTTCAGTAATAGGGCAATGTAAACTGTAGTAGTTCTTCTGTTCCATGAACATAAAAGCTCTTTCTTCCATCTTCTAGTGTTGTCTTCAATTTCTTTAGTGCTCTGTAATTTTCATTTTAGAAGTTTTTTACCTCCTTAGGTTGATTTCTAGGTACTGTATTATATTTTTCTTGACATTATTGTGAGTTCAGTTGTTTCCTTTATTTCTTTCACAGAAAGTTTTAATATTAATTCAGTGAAAAGCTGTAATTTTAAAAAAACACTGATTTTGTACTCTGATGCTTTGCTGAATTTGAAAATCATATCTTCAGATGTTTTGGAGGAATTTTCAGGATCTTCAAAGTATGTAGTCAAGCTGTCTACAGCTAGGGATAACAATTTCTTTTCCAATTCATCTCCTTTTTTATCTTTTATGTTTAAATTTCAAGTGCTATGGTGAATAGGAGTGGTAATAGTGGGCATCCTTATTCTGATTTTTAAAGCAAATGCTTTCTGTTTTCCTCGTTATGTGTGATAGTATAATGTTTTAAGTAGTGAAAAATTCATATTTTAAATGACTAGCAGGATCACTCCCACATATTTTCTAAACTTGGCAGTACAGATTTTTAATTCTACTTGTACACAGAATCACTAAATTTATACATTTATTCTGTTTCATATGCACATGTCATATTTCACTTTTAAAACATCAGTGGGAATGCCGCACAACAGTAATTCAACTGTATTTTTTTTAATCTCTGGTTGATATGTGCATATTCATCGAACATCCTCTACTTTTAGTTTTTGACTCATAAGGAAGAATTTACAGAAAAGGAACTTGGGATTCCCTGTTTCCTTTGGTGCCACCATTTTTTGTGTGTTTGGCTAATGTGATAAGTAATACTTGTATAAAAGGATATGAGAGGATTTCTTGGTTATTTATTTCTTGGAATATCAGTTGTCTCATTTCTACCTTCAAAACCAAACTATGACTTAAAAAGAAAAATACAACCTCCCATGGTTGTCCATGTTTCCTCCTAGTTATCATAGAACACACTCATATTGCACTTTGTTTCTTACTGAATTTTCACCTATGGAGAATTTGCCTATCATTCTGTGTGAGTGGGACATCATAATGTGAGTGGGGCAGCAAGAAATGTCACAGGCACTTATGACATAGATTTCCTCTTTTTTGCACATATTCTGCTGTCTCATTCAACTTCACTCCCCAAATAGGATTTTAAATAGAATGATAGAGCATAAAGTAATTGCCCTTCCTTTCTGAGAACTGGGCCCTGGTCAGTTGTGCAGGCGACATGTTATAAAGCTGGCTCAGAACTGGATTAGAAAGCACGGTAGAGACATATAGTAGGCCTAACATCCTCTCCTTATTTTCACGTCAAGAAAAAAGACCAAATAATCTTTTACTTTCATTGTTTGAAACTCTGTCTTCAAAAGGAATAAGTGTTAGAACATCGATCCATTGCAGCCTTCAATCCTGTACTACAACTTGCTTAAATGTTTTCCTTTACTTCTTCTTCTTCTTTTCATGTTAGTTTATGTTCTTAACAGGTCCGTGTCAGTATAACATCTGAATGTGAATCTGAACTTTATTTTATAAGCTAGGATTAAAACAATGTTTCTGTGTTTGATTTTTATTCCATTTGGCATACTATCTGTAATACCTAAAGTAGCCTTTTAAAGTAATTTTCTAAAGTTTTAGCCTTTTTTCTCAGTTCTATAAATAATTTTTCTTACAATCTATAATTTTCTGAGAAAATATGTTCTGTGTTTCTCCTAAAGGGTTACAGATTAATTTCCTGTGTCCACTGAGATCTTCCAAGTGGCGAGGCAGAAAGTAAAACTTGTACAGGTACAGCCAAAACTGCTGTTCAGTCCTTAAGAAACCTTTGCTGGCTAAGATGAGGACCATGAAGTTAGTTGACTTTCCTTTTCAGGATGATAAAGGTAAAATCCGTATTCTAAAGAAATTCCTTGAACTTATCAAGAGGCATCATCTGCTAACACTTTGAGGAGAAAGGATAAATGTTCCAAGATTTACAGGTTCAGAGATGTAGCCTGACAGAGTGCAGTGCTTAACAGATCTGTGTGCTTCTGAAATCAGATGGACTTCAGATTGGCATAGCCCTGTGCCATAGAATCTGGGGAATTTATATAGTAGAAAGAAATACAGGAGATGGTGAGAAGAAGTAAGAGTGGTATTGTCAGAGGGGCCTCAGTCATGGAACATCCCGTGGATCAAGGTCGAGGAGATTGGAATTGATCAGTGGATAGCCACTGGAAGTTTTAGTCAAAGGAGTGACGTGGTTACACTTTAATAACATCAGGAGTTCTGTTTTTGAAAATTAATTTTCTTGGTACATTTTAGATATATGCAACAAAAGCACTCATCATGGGGGATTTGTACCTGTATGTGATATACTTTGATTTTTTTCTCTGTAATCCCTTCATTTCCCTTCAGTACCTCTTCCTCTTCTTTGCAAAAGCTTTGTTTCAATTTTTCAATTCTATTCTCAAGTTTTTTTCTTTTCCTTTCCTTCTGATTCCCCCTTCCCTTCCCTGTTCCTCTTACTATTAATACCCTTCCTGTTCAATCTAGCCACCCCTCCCAGAATTTTTCTTTTTATATATTACTAGATTACTTTGTGGATCCATTAATCATGTTTTACCTCTTTATTCTTCCCCCTCCACCATTTTTTTCTGATGAGTGTTTTTCTCTCTCTATTGTATCTCAATTTTTGCACTTCACTATTTAGATATTTGGCAGGATATCAAATAAATACATGTACTGAAAAGTATAGGTAAGCCTTTCTCAAACACTGGAGCTTATCTGGATACTCACCCTAAGGTATCTATTGTGTAATATGTTAACTCCTTTATTTTTTATTTAAATTGTAGAGTTGAATATTTTTCTGTGGAGAGTTGAAGAAGTAATACTGTAAGTTTTTGTTTTATGGTTCAGAAGAGAAGTTGTGTCTTGATCCTAACCCAGAAGGATTATAAACTTTGTGCTAAAATTTCTGTCATTAATATGATTATTGATCGTGATCTTTTTTATTAGAGTTTCAACATACTACCTAAGGAAATAAAAAAGTTTATTGTAACAAGCCCATGTCCTGATTCTATTCTTAGTATAGAGCTTATGAAATGAAAATGGCTTATAGTCTCTTTGTGAAAAGTAATATATTGAGAGACCCTAGACAGAACTGGTGGCTCAGTTGAACTTTAAAGAGAGACCATCATAACTCTTCATCAGTGAAGCTACATGTGCAGATTAGGTAGAATACTGTAATTCTTCTTATTCTCATAGTTAGAGAACACTTACAACATTCCCTCACAAATAGTTCATATTCATTGATAATTTCTGATTGCAGACTTGCTGTATGGATACATCTGTAATTTTGTCCCTTGTCTTTTGGATAAAGTTAATAATCCCTGTGATTAGTGCAAATTAACTAAAACAGCTACAGTCTAACTTCTAAGGGCATATTTTCATTCTTTGTATGACAAATTTCTATCGAGCAGCTGCCAAATACCAGAACTGGTCCTGTGGGAGATTTGATAGAGTGTAAAACAGAGTTCTTTCTCCTGAGGAGTTCATATCCTTGGAGTAGCGCAGATGATAACCACACAAACCACCTAACTGGTCTCAAATTGAATACAGCTTACACAGCAGGAATTGGAATAAAGATTCAGTCCCTGTTCCAGTCAGCACTGACCTGGTATCCATGGGGCTGTGCAGTCTGGGTTTCACTAATGAAATGCCAGGTCCTACAGACCTATGTGAACAGAGTGGCAGTGACAGGATGAACTTGGATTTCTCAATCTACTGGGAAAACCACGTGTCAGTTGAACAAGTAGTATCAAATCTTTTGCTTTTCTGTTTCACTACAAAATCCCAAGGTTTTGTTAAAACAAATCTCTGCGTTAAATCACACAACACTTGGCAAGTTTGACAGTTGCCCACTAATTAGCTTGGGACTTGCTACCTACAGGTCTGGACCTCTGAAGTCTGAATTATACCATTAGTATAAAAAATGATCATCTGACAGTTGTTCTAAATGTGGTATATTTCTTGCAGCTTAATTATTTATTTGCCAAATATTGGGGTTTGGTTTCACAAAGCACACTTTTGTACTTCTTAACATGTAGGCTGTGAGTCTTTAATATCTGCTTGTTACACTAACCCAACACTTAGTGACAGTTTTTAGTGTTACAAGTGTTATGTTTAAAGAAGCATAAAAACATTTCTGTCACCAGGGTATTTGCTTCCCTCTGTACTTTAAAACAAAACACTTGATGCTGTTTTGCTTGTATTGGCAAGATCATTTAGAACAAATGTCTCTACTATGCATGTTTTAGTTTGTTAAAGTTTTATGTAAATAGTGCTGTACTGATGTATAGATGGTAAAACAGACACAGAAGGGCTGGGGATTTAGCTCAGTGGGGCCCCACCTGCCTTGCATGTGCAGGGACCAAGTTCAGTCTCCAGTCCCAAGGTGGGTAAAGAGAGACCCCCCCAGAAAAGGACACAGAATTAGAAATTGTTGAATGAGATGACAGATTCGTCAAAATAACATCTTACAGCAGGTTGGCTAGTCATTTGGCTCAGTGGTGTCACCTGCCTTGCAAATGCAAGGTCCTCAGTTGGATCCCTAGTACTGGGAAAAAACCAAAACAAAACAGGTTTATTTCTCAGTGGACTCTCTTATAGATGACAGGTGTAGATAAAATACAAACATTTTGGGCCAGAGATTTAGCTCAGTGTTTCCAGTGCCTGCCTCACCAGCTCAAGGTCCTGAGTTCCATCCCAGTAACCACATACAATGCTGGGTGTGGTGACTCAAGCCCA